>JAAAYG020061574.1:15523-26136 GCA_009936455.2 Tomocerus minor
AACTCTCATTGTTATCGTTCAATTCTAGTTCATGTACTATGGATAGTCATGATTCATGATTCATGATGAATGTATAGAAATAATTTAAAGATAAATTCCTACCTCCGGAAGCAACCTTGTCTATGGGAACCTGTATCAGTCAAAAAGATATGCATGAGAAAATATGTGTATTAGTCAGAAAATATACAAGACTGCTATTGATAGATGTGCATTAAAGTAACTTCCTTACATCTAACTCCTTAGCAAGGTTACCAAGAATAGAAAATACTGTTATTCCGGAAAGGATTGATGTTACGGTATCCATTACTGAAAAAAAAACAGTGATTAATTTACTGAAACGGACCTTCAGAAATATTTATGAAACAAAATTAACCAACTGCTTAATAATTCATAGATACGCACCAGAAATAATCATCGCATCTCTAAAGGAATTCATAAAATTACAGTTTCAATTAGCACTCAATGTTAAATGCTTGTACATATGCATATATTATGGAACAATAATATTCAATATTGAGATTTTAATCTAATTACCTGTAAACATTGTGTGTAAAGGAATTGTGGGATGAAAACATTATAATTGGCCCGAAGCCAACCGTCAGAGAGAAGAAGCTGAAGGATTTCAATTTAATAATAATTAAAGGTATGTATGGAGAATTTCATAGATAAATTGATTCTCATTACTGAGACCTACATTTTAAATATCGTTTGTAAAATGTGCTATAAGAAATTACCATTGGCTGACAGCGGCAAACCAAACCTACAGTCATGTCAAAAAAGCATACATGAATACACACGTACAAAAATAAAATATTTTTTAAACCTTTTATGTCAGTTATTGAATCACTGAGAGACAAGATACAAGACAGATACAAGAAAGATACAAGAAACACGACTTACATTCACATCCAATAGCTTTTCCCATTGAGGATTGAGAAAATACAAAACTCCATCCACAGCGCCCGGAAGAGTTGCTCCTCGTATCAATAAAATAATAAGTACAACGTAAGGGAACAGAGCTGTAAAGTATGCAACTTTTCCACTACTCTTTACCCCTCTGAAAACCGACAGGAAAATCACAATCCATGAAAACAAAAGACAAAGTGACAGCCTCCAGTCAGGGTAGCCAACTCCATCATCAATGTCAGGTTTTTGTTTTAAAACTTCTTTCCTGTTGTATGAATTACAGACATTATTAAATAGAACAATCCATCACTTGAACTTCAAACAAGAATGCAGTAGAAACACAGAAGAGTCAATACTCAATAATCGTAAAAGAGAAGTCAATGTTCTGAAGACACTTACTCAAAGTACAACTGTGGAATACTTGTGTTTTCATACAACCCAGTTGCGGCTGTTTTATTTTCATTGCATGTGACGTTTGCCCAATTGTCATCACATTGTGACCAAGGGAGTACGGAATTGAAAGATGCGATCGCATAAAATACCGTTAAAGCCATGAGGGAGCAATAATACGAAAGCACACAGCAGCCCCCGAAAAGGGAGCCATATCCAACGCCTTTAAATAAGGGCGACATTTTCCAAACTTTAACTTGGCCATAGGATGAAAATTGTCCTATTGCTAATTCTAAATAATAAAGGGGTTTTCCTATCAAAAACAAAACGATAATGTAAGGAATAATGAATGCTCCTCCTCCATTTTGATACGCGGTGTAGGGAAATCTGCAAATTGAAATTTTTTAAAAGTTAGCACTTACGAGAAAATATTTTACTGATTGCAGTACTTGTTTGTTGAGAAATACATACCGCCATATATTACCAAGCCCAACCGAGAGTGAGATGCAACTGAATAAGAATTCGATTGGATTTTGCCATACTTGTCTTTCTGGTTCTTCTGATGGGCTAGCATGTTGATCCACATCTTCTGTCTGCAATAATACATACAGATGCAATATAAACATATGCACATAATATATACTTTTTTATTTTTTCGTAATTGATAAAACCGATTTTTTTACCTTCGATCCGACTTCGGTCTTTTGATTTCCATTTTGTATTTGTAAATTATCTTCTTCGAATCCTTTATTTAGAACACCATCAGGTATGCTATTGTTATTATCTGGATTAAGTTCGCCTTCATTACCATTTTGATGCCTCAACATTGTAATTATTAATTGGTAGAGAGTCTCTGTAGAACTGATCTACTCTCACTGAATGATCGTGAGCTTTGTCTATCACAACAAAGTTCTATGCTTGCATGGAAAAATACAGCCAACAATCACCTCTCATATCACCAGGTTATCAATCAACTTACTTTCTACGGAGACATGTGTGTACTTTGATGCTACAAAAGAGAATGTCTGCAGAAATGGGAAAATTGTCTTAAAGGTAGTTTGATGTACAGAAGAGGTGTAAAAGGGATGACCACGTAGTCCATTCACTGCACGCTATATTTATACTTACAGATATGTATCGCATTTGAGATTTCCAGGTAACCTACATGTAATTGCTCTGTGTCTTTGTACGAAGATAAAGGACGCTAGCAATAAAGTAGTGGGCAGTTTGGGTAATTGCGACAACATTACATTTCTCAGAATGGAAGTTACTCAGGCAAGGAATGCACGACTGGTTTTCAGACTAACTAGAACAAATACAACGAAATTGCAAGTAAAATACCTGTTGTGTTTATCTGCCAAGAATGAGATGTGCATCTACTATTACGTAGGTTGCCTCAGCCCTCTCATGATTCACATATATTCGCTGTTGATGTACTAGGCTATCTTAAGTTGACCTACCTGTTTTTTTGTACATATTTTGTATAAAAAATTTTGTACATTATAGCATTCACTATTTCAGAGTGAGTACCTAAGTCATTAACAGGAAAGGAGTCAGCAAGTGTTAGCGTAAAGTGTATCAATGCAGAATTTGCAGAATTATATCCTTAGCTAACTATCCAACAAACGAAATGCTGCGACTCGACTGTGCCACACGCTATTCTACAGGAACTAAGGAGCAAGGAGCAGTCAGTCATATAAGTACATGTACTCTGATATGCAAGTTGAAATTACAATGTGTCACTGAATTCATGGACATCGGAAATATCTAACGTTTCCATCAAAAGTAATACATATGATTGTATATAATAATAATTATAGTAATGGATATGAAAATCTGAAATCTGTATCCTTTTGGTCATAGAGTCTTAGGTTGCAATTTTAAATATAGTGGTATATAAATGACCCATGGCCCATAATAATATTATTATTATCATTGTAATGAAGTTAAAGGGATATTGCACTTCTGTGTATCCCACAACTCTATATACTGCTACAGATAGAAGTCAAGGCGAAATGAGTCTGACAATCGTTGATTGAAACATTTGATAAACATTTTACCACACAAATAGTAATTAATTATATACATAACACCACAGATGGATGCTGTTAATGTTATTTAATATGTGGTATGCATTTTAGATAGATGGGACCATATTATTGTGGCATTATATTGTTATTGAACAGAACATGCATTCTACGCTTACTTTAATAGACAATGTATTTAATTTATAACTTTTTCTCGTAACGTGATCGTGTGTAGTAGAACTAGAATTATATATTTAGTTTCTTTATGCGAGAATACTTGCTACCTAACCCAATAGACAACATTTCAATAATTCACTTACCTTGGCTGACGTAAACATTTTCACAGCGTGCATGCATATACTGGGAGACTCTTGACTGCCTCTGCTATTTATTAAACGACTGCATTATATGCAGTTTTATTTTTTGATACTCAATTTTAACATTTTCAAAAGTTTACAAAAAAATTCATGGACGGAGATGTTTTTTTAGAGAATAATAACTGAATACCGCAAAACAACTACCACCCCAGAGTGTTTGTACGCCATAAGGTGACCTACACAAAATTATTAATAAATACAGTAAAACTAAACAGCGTTTTTTTTACTCGGTCACAAGAATGGATAAATTATGTGATGAATAGCTATAACAAAGATTTATGCAGTACCCTGTGAATACATTCAAAATTGGGCTCACTCATGTCATGAGTAATGGCTATGAGAGCTATACTCCTTGTGGATCCTAATTATTTCTACGATGATGTAACATAAGGACATCCAAAGACACATGCGGATAGCTTTTGGATCTAAAGTAACTAACGAAAGCCTCAAACAAAAACACGGGACTCAAAAGATATCCGTTTTGTAATAAGCTGAGATGACATATGATGTATATGCATATTTCGATATATATGATATATTCGATGAGTCATCCTTTTGTTTTTAACTACAGGAAGACAGTGATAACATCTACAGTAAAACATCTTTAACAAGATTACCTACAGAAGATGTTAGATATAAGGGTTCGTGTTACACTTTAAAGTAGGATATGATTGAGATGACTAATGGAACCGGTTTTACCCCGCCATGTTTTTTGCCTATCAGTGTTTACATGTACATACCTAATTAGATAATCTTAAGAATAGCTTAGTCCTGCATGTCAATATCAATGAAATTACTAAGGTAGTTCTCCCAGTTTAACAATTATCAGTCCAGTTCTACGAGGCTTCAAAGGTTAACATTATAGTGAATTAACCCATCTATCTATATGATACTACATAATGGCCATATTAATTTATTAAACATCTTTTTTCCATTTCCTTATGTAATTTTTGCAACTATAAGTAGAGGTAGCCCATCGAATTATTATTTATTTTCGTTTAAATAGGAAATAAAAATCAATGAAATGATTTATATTTATAGGCGCAGCAAGAAGGACGAGGTTCAAGGTTTATTTTGTAGGAATTGTAATGGGAAATGTATCCTGGGGATAGGGATTTAATTGTATTCCAACAAGTCGAAGTGTTGTTAGGCAGTGGCAACATTTCACGTAATCAATCCATCCAATTATAAAAGGAGAGTTGGGCTGCACAATTTAGTGGGAAACGGGAATAATGCCCGTCAACCCATCAAAAACAGGAGGAGAATTTTTGCTCCTGAAAAATAAATTTGTACAAGCAGTTAATGTAGGGATCATTGTTTTTCATAATATCATATAAAATGTTCAAAAACGCTTTGAAACTATTCCCATTAGTGAATCTACAGACATTTAGTGTTACAGGAGTAGAATAATTTAATTATTGAAGATAATTTCATACCGTAGCTGTCCTTCGCCATTTTACTATTTCTTGCCTCTGGAGATGCTACTACGGGAAAACGACGAGGTGGAAGAAAAGTAACCGTTCTTGATCTAGGAAGCTCTTCGTTTACTCCGTTGACTCGATTTGCTGTTAAATCTCTATAAATATAATCTGTGTAATTATTTATTGACAATGAAAATTATTATATTATTCTCTACAACTATCTGTAAATACGGACGGAACATGCCTTAATGGCTTAATTGACTGCGTCAGCGCTGGGTGAGTCCGGCAATAGCCCACAAGAAGAAAAATTGTTGAAATTGTTAACAGAGCGTTAGAAAAGGAGTATTTCATTGTGGAGAGGATCAAGATTTGTAGAATGAATTGATATTACCAACAAAATCAACTGCTATATATACGAAACCAAACCTCCCCTATCAAGAAGACAATATTTGTCCGTATTGCTATCTAATCTTATTCATTTCATCAATTTTTGCTTCCATAGCTCACAGCGTTCTTTTACCGAAGCATTAATAGAGTAAACAATGGGACTATATAAATATGCTCTTTAGCGGTAGTAAGTTGTACTTCTTAGTTCTGAGATAATTTAATCCTAAAGCACATTGAGACTAACTCCCAAAAAATGTTGGGCTCATCACTTTTCGTTTGGTAGCAGCTATATGCAATGCCCTATTTATGATCTGCTTTTTCCACACTTCAGCTCGAATATACTTTTCCCAACAATCAAATAAGATGAGTGTTTGTCTTCTCATGAAGATAATCTTCTTTTATGGTGCATAATTGTTACTGAATTAATAATATTTACTATACATCATTGTTATTTACATATTAGTGCTTGATAAGAATCGACTTAAACTGACTCTAGTTGCGACAGAGATGATAATAGTTACCTTTATCAAGTATAGTAAAACAGAAAATTTAACGCGGAAGTGCAACTACTATGTAAGAAGAGTAATTATTTTGTATATCTTATCAAAATATATGAAAATATTGGAAATTCTGGTTGATGCAAGAGGTAAATAAAATGGATAAAAGGAATATCGATTCTTTGAAAGATAATATCATCAGTACCTGATATTCAAATCATTAAAACGATTCTGATATAATGAAGTATGCCTGCCTGTTCGGTCGTCGGTACCAAATTGCATGTGCCGCCTACTATAAATCTATGGGAAGAACTGATGAATATAACATAAAGATGTGCGTCCCACTTGACATTCTATAGCTGTATGTATCAGTAAACAATGTCTCGCGATGTTTCTAGACCTTGTCACGATTGCAAACATCTCATTTAGCTTCAACTTGATACTCAGCAGTCACAGAAATAGTCAAAAAACTGGATCACCATTTGACCGTTTTACCTTAACACTAAAAGAAGCTTATTGCTGCCTCCTATACGTAGTTTCAGGTCGCGACCCAAAAAGTAAAGCAAGAGACAGTATGCACAATGCCTACTTTTCTAAGGCAAAAAAACGAGCTTAGCATCAGAAAAGGAAACTATTCCCTGAAAATTGTTCTCGTTCAATACGGTGTATTTTAGTTCTAGGTGAGCTGATTCATCCAATCAATGCCCCAGTCTTTAGAAATGCAAAGGGATTCTACTGTACTGTGGAGTAGGCAAGAGCTTTTGGTTCACAGTAAAAGTTTGCACAAGAATTCCATCTAAGTAATCATAGCTGTGTCACTGTCTCCAAACCGGAAATTGGGCAGCAGAGGCAGAAGCCTCGTGAAAAATGCATCTAATGACTTCCGATGTTCCTTTCGCCTGGATTCATAAAAGACTCCTATGTCGGTCATTCGTAGAGTTCAAGTCTGACGTCCCATGCTCACACAGTACACTCGGGTTGCTTTACAACATTTTCATTTCACTTCAGAAGTTACCGTTACCGCAACTCCCAACTTTCAAATGAATTCCAACGACAAAATTAAATCTATAGCCAGTATCTTTCAAGTGGCAAAAGTAGTGAACACTTTCAAGAGTTTGAGAAAAAGAGTCGGAGCAGCCATGATTGGAAGTGGAATTCGGAATCTAAATCCTCCTGATTCTGAACAAGATCGTCAAAATGCAGCCTGGGCATTAAAGGCTTCAAAGGATCCTTTCAGAAGCTCATTTCCTCAGCTAGAAGAATATAAAGAAATTAAAGACAAGATGAGTCGATTCCAACCACCTCGACTCACTGGAAAACTTAGATTTAGGAAAACAAAGAGCGTCGAAAATTTGGAAGCGTTAAATAAGCAGGTGGAAATTGAAGATGACAGTGTCAATTTCAAAAAGCAGTTCAAATTATACTGCCACAACACATCTATGCATGGATTTCAATACATTGGGGAAGAAAAGCGCTGGATTCTTGAAAGGTACCTACATATTTCAATGTAATGGGTTTCTAATTAGTAAAATTGAAAACATTAGATACCATGCAATGAATGAATTCATTTCCCCATAAGATTGGATGAGTTTTCCATTATTTTGGGATTCATTTCGCAGAGTATTTTGGGGATGCTGGTGTCTTTTTGGTATGATATCAGCTGCGTATATGATGAGGTCAATTTGGACGAAGTGGGAAAGGAACCCAGTGATCACATCCGTTTCGTCAACTAACTTCCCAGTGTCTAATATCATTTTTCCAGCAGGTTTTTGCACAATTTTTCTTCATGATACGTAATAAAATGATTTATGTAAAAGAATTTGATGAAATAAATACGAAGGATTTTTTTAGTTACGATATGTACCGTTAACAAGGCTGTACCTGAAAAACTGATTATTCAAGGCTGCAGATACAAGTATGTAGATAATACAATAATATCTAAAAAAAAAGTTTTTAAATCAGGTTTGTCTACATTTGCTGTTTTAATTATAGCTATACGCTTTCGCAGATGAAAACAATAATAGCCATTTTAGTAGATCCAGACAGTAGGAACAACGACCATACCAATGCTG
Source organism: Tomocerus minor (assembly GCA_009936455.2). Classification (NCBI taxonomy): domain Eukaryota; kingdom Metazoa; phylum Arthropoda; class Collembola; order Entomobryomorpha; family Tomoceridae; genus Tomocerus; species Tomocerus minor. The sequence continues at coordinate 23,601 of JAAAYG020061574.1, forward strand.
AAAGAGTACAATTAAAACCTGAAGAAGCATTAAAATATTTGCGATTAGTCGCTCCAAAATGCTCCGGTAAGAAATTATCATTTTACAAAATTATCATTTTTCGTCGGGAGCAGATTATAATCAAACAAATAAATGACTCAATTTGCTTAGATTACCTTCTTCGATGCACTTGGAACAGTCAACGTGTACATTGCAAATCTTTATTTCGATTGGTTCTAACTGATTCGGGTTATTGTTGTACTTTTAACGCAGTTGAGTCGAAAAGGCAGCGAAGAACAGCGTAAGTGAATTTTGTGTTTGAGGATGCCAAATAGTTTAAGCAGGAAAGTTAGATGCTTCAATAAAGGCAATTTCCTCGTAAACAGGAAACACGACGAAGAGGTAACTTTACAGGAAGCGGAATATGATTACTTGCAAAAAGCTGTTTGGGACTATACTGACAAGTTCAGAGCATCCAGTTCCGCTCCGAGTGAAAACGAGGAGATGAACACCACGACTCCAATAGACTCCTTCTCCTGTGTCAGAGATTTCGATGACGATCTCTTCCCAGGAATATGCAAATACATCCAGAAATGCCGAGACGACCCTAAATCTTGTAAGATGGGAAAGAGCCCGGTGGTAACAACACAGGCTCCGACAAATATTTTTGCAGAACTCTTCCCTCTGAAAGTGGCTGGGGCCGGAAGGAGTCGAGGACTCACTCTCATGTTGGACACTTTAAGATGTGGTGAAGTTCCAACAGACTCCTTTAAAGGCTTACGGGTAAAACACACATCCACCCTTAGTATGCTATGCATTCCATGCTGTGAAAACAATACCGTAAATCATTTTTATGAATTTTTAATGCCTCTCTCGAAGGTTTTCGTACATAATGGTGACGACTTCCCAGCTGTGGCGGAGAGAGGCTACATTGTTGGGCCAGGCCAGGAAACTCAAATTGGAGTGACAGCAACGGACACATTCAGCAGAGAAGTACTCAGAGGATTTTCTTCAATGACAAGAGGATGCTTCTTTCCAGATGAATTTCCACTGAAATTTTACAAAGAGTACAGTCGCTCTGCCTGCGTTGTCGGTGATGATTACTATAGTGTATGTGTTTACATTTATTTTATCAAAAGAACACTTACTATATTTTTTGTATTACGTAGAATGCGAAACTGAGTTTGTAAATCAAGAATGCGAATGCGTAACCTACTTTGCACCTGGTACGTACTAGAAAATCTCTTTTTATACATATTTCCATTTATATATGTACTTATAGTGTGTATTGGTAGCTCAAATTTTGCTTTTGTTTATTTAGGAAATTATTCCGTTTGTGGACTACAAAAATATCTACAATGTGTTAAGCCAGCAATAGGTATTATAATTTTTATTTTCTGTGGGTTTCTACAAGTTATTAGTTTAGTTATCCCATTGAATGAAACTGACAATGGGTATGATATTGAATTGCAGATGCCATCCAGAAGAAAACGCTACCCACTGTAATGATGGACAGAGACAGTAATGCGACAATTCTTCCTATTCATGATAAAACATTTTAATGAAATTCTTGATCTGCAAGATCATGTATATAGCATAGTAAGTAACCTCGAATAATTTATTAATGTATGTTCCTACAGAGAACAATCCTTTCAAGTTCAAAACCAAGAAAGACATGATACAAGACAAAAGCTGCGCTCAATTTTGCTTACCGGTATGACAAATTATCATTAGTTACAATTAATAGCTGACTGAAAATCTTCAATGGAAACTCATAAATAAAACTGCTTTAAATTTAAGGCGTGCAACGAAACGTTTTACAATGTATTTGTCACAGCAGCCGATTTTCCTAATCAGCCTGAACCAAACCAAACTAAAATGCTAAGAGAAGCAATAGCTGACGGACATTATTACCTGAATGATATTAATTATGTCAGGTAAACACGAAAATAAGTCATTAATTAATAATAATTCTACGGACGAAGGCTATAATATTCGGAGTCAACTATGTATTCTCGTTAAATGCATGAACTAACTTCTAATTTTGGATTATCAATTGTTCCTACAGCGGAAGTATAAGTGTTCTCAGGATATTTTTTCGTGAATCGTCCATTTTGCAATACAAACGCGATGAATTGTTTACATGGGAAGATTTCGTCTGTACGTAACAAATCAATCAGTGCTTTGAAGTAAAATAAATATAATATAAAAAATTACCATGTAACTATAAATAAATTTTATGTTGATTACAGCTAATCTCGGCGGAGTAATGGGATTATGTATGGGATTTAGTTTGCTAAGTTTAGTGGAAGTCATTTACTTCTTCACCATAAGGATGTTTATCGATAAGAAAAAACTAGAAAAAGCTCATGCTGCCTCGGAAGTTGTCATCACGAGAGACGGAATTCGATATTAATAGTTCGTAGTTCATTGTTCACGGAAAAATCAAGACTTTTTTTAAAAATAGATCCTTTACTATTTACTACTGCTACTGTGATTAATAACTATGCACATGAACCTTTTGCACCATTTCATAAAAGACAGGAGAAAATCTATT
>JAAAYG020061685.1:1206-41537 GCA_009936455.2 Tomocerus minor
GTACGCACTGTATCCGAAGAGGATTACTATACAGCACTTCAAAATTGTGTCAAGGGTTTAGCCACGTTTTCAGAACTAAATCAGATCCACGTTCGCCAATCATAATACTTGCTGCGTTGGTGTTGCTGCCCACGATGGTAGGCATTATACTGGCGTCTATAACCCTCAAACCAGTGATATTTCCAAGAACACGTAATTCAGAATCGACGACACTGTTTGGATCATCCTTGGGACCCATTGAGCATGTACCTACAAAAAGGAGTAGAAATGTCAATTAGCCTTTATTTATTATATGCATAGGTAACCTTATTAAATTCAATAAAATACCTGATTAGAAAATTCAATTATTTTAGTATATTATTTCGGAAGTTCCAAAACAATGATGATACTTTGAATTTTCAGTATGATTTAAGTTTTAAGACAAAAAGGTATACACACCGACTGGATGATACATTGTGAGGGAATACATTCTCGCATAGCACTCCCAATATGCATCAGATCTGAATTCGAATGATTCGCATCCAGGAAATTTTTCATCTGAAATTCGTGCTCCTATGTCCTTGAACGTTCGTGTGTTTTCAACCAAGCTAATGGATTTATTTATAGCTAAAGTTATAAAGAAAGCATTCACATTAATTCAATCCCTATTATCATTCAGTTGAAATGAAAATTGGGAAAGTTGTATATTTTCGAGGAAAAAAAATCATAATGTAGTGTCTAGTTTTGTTATAATAATACCTTCTATCATTGTCTCAAGATCTTCTCTGTTTTCAAAATAATTTGCATATATATTTGGATGATCTTTTGGATCTGTACTGTTGAGCAAAATTTCACCACGGCCTTTAGGGCGAGAGACAATATTGATAATTTGAAATGAGTCTTTTCCTTTGGCAGATCTGTAAAACTTTTCTAATATCCCATTTTGCAAGTTGAAAGCGTGTTCAAACTGCTTATCAGAAGCATCATAAGTGTTAGATCCTAATAAGATCCATTGAATATCTGGAAATAGTTCCCTTCCGGTTGTCATCGAGTAATTTTTCTCTTTCGAAGACGCAAAATATGCAGTCGCTTGGACAGATGTAGATGTCCCAACACCCTCAGCCTTAAACACGAAATCATAAGTTGCCATTGCGTTTAGATCTCGCTCTAAGTAGAATGATTTCGGTTTAGTTATTGTAAAAGGCCCGACAAACGAAGTAACCTACACAAAAATGTTAGCATAAGAATCATGCACAAGAATCACGATATCGCTGATTATAATTTTGGAATGATAATAATGATAATATTTACATGATCTTGAAGGTTCTTGCCAACTGGTAAATCAGCTTCCACTGCGATCTGCAATGATAATTAGGGATTTAATTACATGAAGTAAAAGTACAGGTTAAATATCATATCAAAAGCCAGACAAGATAGATTTACATATTGGTCAAATGCTAAAAGCCAAAAATGCAATTGCAATACTAATAAGATATATACATACTCCTAAAGATTTCAAATGAGATTTCGGTCCGATTCCTGACAGCATAAGAATCTGTGGAGATCCGATTGCCCCAGCTGTGAAATATAATTTAAAAGAATCCTCAATGACATGAATTGGTCCACTTATATAAATTAGACAATAAATTGGCTAATTACCAGATATTATTACTTCTTTAGTAGCATAAGCTCGTTTTCTGACTCCATGTCTCTCGTATTCCACTCCATAAGCGACTTTGTCCTCATTTAACAATACCTGCAAAATAGTAAAATTCAAATATAAATTGAAGAAAACAAAAAAGCTTAGAAATTACTTCTAATTTAGTTAATGCAAGGTGCAAGGTAGTCATTCCTCAATATTTGATGCATAATACATGCATAATCATAGTATAGCTTATTTAGGGGCACTTAAAAGCGATTTAATAACCTTATGAACTTGAGCAAACTTGTAGATACTTAAAGTTTTTCGACCCCTGATAGGTTCAATAAAAGCTCGATAAGTTCCATGTCTTCGGCCATTTTTTATTGTGTAAGGAACGGCAGATGCTCCTGGGACACAATTTTTTTTAAATTAGCGTAAATATGTGAAATGAACCGATAATAAATTATGTCCATTGTCTTTAACATCCACCTTCTTTAAAGTTTGCATTAATATCAACTTTTGGATATCCCATTTCTTCTACAGCCTCTACAAATACATCTGCAAGACCTGTGTAAGACGGAAGACTGACTCTTAATTCACCACCTTCGGAGTGATACTTTCTCATTTCATCAGTCCATGCTCCATCCGGAGGATGATAGTCTTCTGATTTTTTGAAATATTTCATCAAATTTTTATAATTCCATCTGGAATCTCCGGTTATGTTAGCCCATTGGTCATAATCCAGTCGATGACCTCTTGCATAAATTAAAACTAAATAAAAACGTAATCAAAATAAGTAAAATCATTAACTCATTTTTTAAGTCATTAAGATTGGTGTTCAAAAACTTTTATTTTCAATACAGTTTGCATTAGAAGATCCACCCAGCCCTTTCCCTCGAGGCCACAGGCATTTCTATTAAAACAAATAGACACAAAATTGAAGGTTAAATTTTGCTTTTTAATTTATGATTTGGAGAACCGATATGAAATATGTTATGTTCATAGATATAATTTGCACAATACTATCATTAGATTGAATTTGTACATGTAGTCAAATTCTGTAATTGTAATTGTAATTCTTCAAATTCTCAAATTGTAATCAAATTGCGTAATTTTAAAAGCGTTTTTGAATACAAACGTTTAGGAACCTGTTCTTTCATAGCCAAGCAAGCATTATTTTGAGGCATTGTTTTGTACTGCCAATCAATGTAAGGTTGGTTCAACATGATAATAGCAGTGGTAGGAATGTACGTGGGTGGGAAAGGTTCGCCACCGGCTTCCAATAAAAGAACGTTGAATTTAGCTGACAGTCTGTTTGCCACAACTACAATTTAAATTTTATAAGATGACTTATATCATCAAGCTTCATAAAATATGACCATAAATCTGTTCTGTATCAATGTCACTTACCGGCTCCTGCACTCCCAGCTCCAACTTTGTACATGCAATAAAAAAACATCCATATAAATATAGCCATATGTTAATGACAGTTTACGTATGAAATGAACATCACAATGAAATATATGCTAAATGCTAACACAATTGGATTTGAAGTTATAAAGAATTTGCATATATCTATTTGATATCATTTCATTGAGATCTAAAGGGTTGTAGGTGAAGAACTCGAAGGCTATCTAGAACTACATAATAACAAGTGATGGGATACTTCTTTCTTCTAAGGGTCATATTCCTTACAAAACAGAAAAGTATTATAATTTGAATATTTAATAAATGTTTGCAGTTTAAATAACTACTCGTTATATGTATGAAAAGGCAACTTTTTCAAAGCAATCCATAAAATACAAATATAAGTCGTAGTAAAACACAGTATTTGCAATAAATGCTTTAGGGTAAAATATATGGGCTATAAATTAAGATGAAGTAGAAATGGGTCGTTAATAAATTCATTAACTACATGGAGTCTGTTAATTAACTTGGGCCAGAGTATTAGAGAGATCTGAATGGAACTGAAAAATGCATATGAGCACATTGCTACATTTGTAATTGTAATTAATTATACACTATATTCCATGGACATTGATCCAGCACATGCACTATAATATTGCCAAATTGCATGCTCATTTTCAGGAATTTGCTTATTAAGACATCGAATTAAAGTGATTTGCCAATGTTTTGCACAATTACAGGTAATGTACTTTAGAATTTTGCACGAATTAGACTATTACATTACAAATTATATCATGCTTCACACACAAATAACATGACAATACGTCATTAGTACATCATTTGTTCCTGTTGCAGCTGAAGCAGGATACATGATAGACACTGCAAACACGAATTCTATACAAATGATGTCTTGCAAGTTGCAATTGCAAATCTTGTAAGTATGAAAATTTATTGTCCTAGTTCTGCGTGAGAAAAATGGAATTTAATTTTTGACATTCCTACACAATGATTTTAGTTCGTTATATACCATTTTAATATCTTGGCATTTATGACAGAACCTATTTCGTTTACTCCGAAACAGTAGAGAAAAGCAACGAGACTACCACAGCTAAACACACGGGTATTGTTTACAATAATGTTCATTGTTGTTACCTATCGTCCTCAGGCACTAAGATTAATAATTGCTATACAAAACAAAAAAGAAGGCTTAGTAACTCACCGATAACGAAATCAAAGACTTGTTGTGTGTCCGAGTATGTTGCTTTGAACAGATCGGATCGTAAATCTGCATTATGATACACGTACAAAGCATCCTTCGCGAAAATAGCCATCAGAAAGTAAAGGAGGGGTTGAAACCAATTAAGATTATTAAATGCATTTTGATATAATTGCAGGTAATCCATTATGAATTTTCACAGTAGAACACGAAAAATATATCTAATCTCTAATGTTTACACAAACTGAAACAGTTCACTTTACTAAATAGTAACCTCCACAAGGCAATGTTATTGTTAGGTTTTTGTATCATAATTTTTATGTGAGATTAAATAGTTAGATTTTTTTTAAATCAATATTTGTTAGTTAAAACTGGAAAAAATAAATTAAATTTTGACTACAGGGTATCAGAATTTGCAGAATGAAGACCACTGTCACTGAGAAATTAGTAAATGCTAATAAATTTCGGAATGCGTATGGCAGAAGTTTGATGTCAGTAGCCAGGATGGTGGTCCCTAACAATGTTTATGCGAAATGTATCAAGTTTACTATCAACCTAGCTACTTTGCTTAGTATTGCACAATAACAAGTTTTCATTCTCGTTTGTAATGAACTTTTCATAAAGCACTGCAGGTATATTATAGACGATTCATCATGATGTACCTTAGACAGCACACATACACACATTTGCATGTTTAGGCATACATTACTACATAATCTCATACTATATAGCGTTTTGGTCAATTTGTATTAATACACATGCACTTCAGTAAACTGACTTGACCTGATGTCTTGCATTGTTGGCTAAAAAAAATAAGAATGCTATCTTTTTTGATAGAGAGCAAGCGAAGGGCAAGCTAATGTTAAGAGCGTAAATCGGTCAATCTTACATAAAAGGGTTAGGGTGTTCCATTTCTGTAGAGAATATTTAACGCACACGACGGGGACCTGGCTATAATAATTATTAGTAATTGACTTCGCTAAATTCTGCACTATATCCAAACGTGTCAAACATATCATGAAGAATTTAATAGGTGCTTAAAGCCAAAGGGATATGTGAAAGTGTTCTGAAATCCTCGTTAAAGCATATATATTCGCATTTATATACAGATAATTTTTAAGGGCATACACCTGAATAAATCTCGTTTTGCATAATTTTTAATCATAGTGTGTATGCATACAATGACTAATGAAATTGCTGTATAATAGTAAAGATGTTATTGGTTCCAATAATTACTTTATTCCATCACTTTGTCACATTACATTTACAATTCACAGATGAGGTGTAACGAGGAAGACACGAAGCGTGAGTGTGCTAGTACAGACATTACATACAGTACATTATAACATTACAAAGCAAAGTATTGTAATTTGTTTGTACTTATACCGTTTACAATATAAACCATTACGCATATCTGTTGCTCAGTAAAACTTTCATATTTAGTACGTATATTTGTCCAGAGCTGTTTGATTCACATCATTTTAAAATTAGTTTTTTACGCACGAATATACAATTTGTATCTAACAAAATTACATCCTATTAAATCTATGCATGTAGCATTTATACATACTCTACCTACATTCTGCTTCTAATATCTAATCGAACAATCATAGGCAAAAATCTGAAAAGATCATTGGTAAAATTATGTCACTAATAATACTGCTACATAACTACACCTACTTACCTACTTAAGCTGTTAAGCTATGAATCGATAGCTAAATTATATAGAAAGATATGATGATGTTGTATAATATGGATTGGAATATGGAAGTGTTAGGTTTTATTGGAAGACTTTTAGTGCTTGACTTGTAAGATAGTCGTCGATGTTCATGCAGATATGTCAAAGGTTGGTTTTTCTATACTCTTGACTAGCTCTAGTAATATCATTATTAATACAAACATGCTAATACTGTCTACAGACTATTTTCTAATTTTCTAATTTTTAGGATAAAGTGAGCTTGTAACGATGCAAGGAGGTGCATTTGCATAATAGTTGCTATTTTCTGAATTTATTTATGCATAATACTTAATATGAGGCAGTATTGTATACATTCAATAATATTATAATCCTCTGCTATATAACCGTCAGAATTTGATAATCTGAATATGTTCAAGTAAATCATTACGGCACAAAGTTAATTACTGTTGTAGAATTTATCTAATGTTCTATTCTTTAGCTAGTGTGCTCGTGGTTTGTCTTTCGTGTGCTAAATACTCTCTAACTAAGATACATATATATACCGATCGATATTGACTGCATAACAAACTTGGCTACAGATAAGTGCACGCGGCACAGTTTGCATAGGATAACAATTAAGATATGTTGATGAGAGCAAACCACAAGATTATTTGACAATGTACATGCGTATCACTATAAAGTACAATATTTTACAACCACTCTATTCAGGTCTATAGTATATCTACTAATGCTGAAGAATTATATCTAAACGAGATCAGCAGGACATTGCATGACTGAAAATTAAATTATTCCATTTAATTTAGATCTGACTAGACTTACCTTCACTAGAGATCCACTCAGACTATATGAAGATGAATAATTTGTGCATTGCTAACGCTTGAATGATGATTATGATTAATATTTGGAAGTACGTTGGTCTCTTGAAGACCGAAAACCTTGTCGAATGCCCGAAGGATTTTATACAAAAAGAGGTTGGTTTTCGCATCCTCCGATTGTGTTCATTCGACGAATATGAAGAAAAGTTGCCACCAGGCATGGAACAACAATAACCATGTCCAATGAATATAGTAATGAAGAAATAATTGTCAGCAGATGCTCTGTTTGCTTGTCAAAGAAGGATCTCAAGTACAGGAATGAGATAAACAGAATGACTTGTGTCCCTGCAATCAAGGACGATGGCATTTCCAAATTGCTCACTGGAACCTAAACCATATATTCATTTTACTTTTAACTACAGTTTTCTTGAAAATGCTATGAAAATGAAAATAGCAAAGGTAGGTACCGCTTCTGCTCGGATCAAAACTGCAAATCCCCTAAGGAGAAAACTCGTAGCTAGAATGATGATCGGGAGTACGAAAAGGGGCTTGTAATTTTCCACCTTAAAATTGAATCATATTAAAAGAGTGAAACATTTTAATCGACTAGATTTATATCTATAGGGCATATAATGTTTTACTTTACCCCATAGTAGTAGTTATTATAGCACACAACGAGGAAAATTATAGAGACCAATATGAGCTGCAGTAATCCCAGAATCTATATATAGCAAGAGACACAAGCTCAAGATAAGTATCACAACAAATCAATAATTCATCTCCGTTTGGAATGGAATGGACCAAAAGCTTCTTTCGCTATTTCCCGTCTACAGATTTCTAATCTCTGCTCTATTTGTGTGTATCGGCCGGGATTTTATGACACAGACATACAGGGTATAATAAAAACTAATTTTAAGATGTGTAGGTTTTCATTGAATACTACCAGCAATTTTATGCCTGAATGCTTGATAACGAAAGACAAATCACATCAAATCAATTTTATTGTGCTATGATGCCTGCACTCTTTCAGCTATGAAAATAAATATAAGAAAACGATCTATTTTATTTTATGGACTAGACATTCAATTAACAATACGTCTCTCTTTCAGATAAAAAATATGAGAAAATGTAACTTACAATGTGAAGACCTGTTCCAGCATAAGCTGCTAATCTGGAGCGAGCTGTGCACTTCATGATGATTGGACGCGAAATAAAAAGTCAGAACACAAGATATGTTGTTATTTCATGTACGATACCCACCTTAGTTAGTAAAAATATCTGTTGGATGATGAAATCAAATAGTCGTAATTAGCAATAGTACGATATGTTGTAGTGATGTGTAGAAGGAATTCGTGAACAATGAATTTAGAGTAATCTTTTCAGGATATTAAGGTTACATCTGTAAGCTGTACTTAAATAGTAGAATATGGAAGACTTGATTCAGCCTGTAAATAACGTTCTTACTCCGGCTGTCTTTTGTGTTGAACTAATGTAGATATTGAAAGATAATTGTACTTTTATGCAATGTATGATTCTTAATATGATATTCTCCAAGGATTTAATCTAAATATTTTCAGACAAAAAGAATTTTTGAATCTACTTCGCTAAGACCAAAAATATTAATACAAATAAAGTGGAAAGGGCGAAGGAGAGTGTTGTTTGCAACAGACTGGAAGGAATTCTAGCGCCTTACACAGACTGGAGAAATGTTGATTTCTCGGGAGGGGAATTTCATTATGGACCTGCTGCCGGGAGTTCTACTTGCAAAACATGTGTGCGCCGAATATTTTCATGACAGAGTCATAGAAGTAGGTAAATAGAAAAACTTGTTACGGCAGTGTATTTGGTGCATGCGGCAGATTGGACTCTCGCATTTCATCACGATTTTATGAAGTCATGTCCTATACTGCCGAGTGCATTTTGCAATCCCTTTTATCTAAGCAATTGTAAATGGAAGATCCACACTTTCACTCTCCTCTAATACGTAATCTTCATGGGAATCCACTGCATTTTTTATGGCTAAACCCTTTTGTGGTATGTGATGTGCATTCCGCAGCAAGTAAAACAACATTTTCATCTTATATGCATGCTAGTAGAGTAGGAAATCACTTATTGCAAATACTAAATATCAAAGACACCATATGAAATACTACAAAAGTAATTCAAATCCAAAAAACTTGTAAAAAGTATTGATGTAAGTAAAGATATAATTTTATTATCAGTTTGCCATACATGTCTTAAAATTATAATATTTTCAAGAGTATGATAACGATAACTGATCTACTACTACATATGAATTTCTTTGTACGCCAAATTAATGAGGTATACTATATTGTAAGTAGAATTTTTTCACATATTTATTATTGGTAAGAATAGTAGGAAATTATTAAAGACTAATTTTCATAAATCACATAAATGCATTTGATATCATAATAGGTAACTACGCATATACACATAAAATAACAATAACATTGCGATGACTCGATGATGTGATCTCTCCGGTTCAGTGGTTTGTTTGGGTGTACGTTCTAATTCTAAACTACCGTATATGCGTTAAATCTCTAGGTACAAAATTAAGTTATTTGTGCAAATAAAAGTCCTCACTACCTCGCTTCCTGCTCCAAAAACGCATCCAGTCTCTTTTTGTTACCATCTAAATCGGAGATAAGGGCTTGTGTGAGATTGTCTGAGGTAATGGCTTTTCCAAGGAAATTTGACACAAGTTTTTTCGCTGGAACACCACCGCCATGAGACAAAACTTCTGACTTGTATTTTTCTCCATTAGTAGAATTAAAAGGATCTGCCTGGAAGTATTCTTGCCATATCCATGAAGCGACAGCACGGGACATTAAGTAAGAGTAGTATTTGGCTCCATAACCAACCAAGTGACCAAATCGAAGGTGCCATGCTGTATTGTGCACATACGGCAAACCGTAGAATTTACTATGTACTTCTTCAAGAATATCAATCGTTGGTTTCTCAAGGGGAAATATGCCAGTGTGAAGTTTTTGATCTAAGGCTGCATAGAAATTTTGCATTTGAAGTTCCGACGCAGCAAATACGTTTTTCGCAACTGAATACTTTTTACGAAGGACTTCCGGCATTACCTCTCCAGTTTGATAATGTCTTGCAAATGTTGCAAGAACCTATGAATACAAGTTATATATTTTACAATATACACACAAAAGTAGCTATACCACATTTGGGCCATTTCAGATACACTTTAAACTTACTCTTGGATCAGAAGCAAAATATTCCATGAGAATTGAAGGAACTTCTGCAAAGTCGGTGGTGCATCTGGTCCCAGTTACATGCTGATACTTCGTCCGAGCTAACATTGAATGGAGAGCATGTCCCATTTCATGGAAAAGGTTATCAACCATTGTAGGTGTTAGAAGAGATGGGAGAGAACCGTAAGGCGACGGGAAATTCAGCATGAGAACGACGATAGGATTCTAAGCACAGAATTATGCATAATTAGTCTAAATGGTTTCCATACACTAAGGACAAGAGCTTCATGCTATTCTTCATGCACTTTACTTCTATTAAGCTACGAAAACATACCTGATAGCTTCCGTCCGCCAGTTGCTTTCCTCCTTGTATAGTGAAATGACAGTCTTGATGTGGCTTTCCTTCACGCTCAAAGAAGTCACAATATATTTCCCCTAGCTTTCCATCAGTGCTGTGTACGACTAAAATTAAAAAAAAAACATATTTCATATTGACAAATAATAGTTATTTTTAAACAGGCTAGCCATTTAAACATGGAACCAGAGAATCTTCCAGCAAACACTATTATTTCTCTCATTAATTTTATTAATGTACTATACAGGCAAGTCAGTAAAGTAAGTTAAAACATTTTGGACGAATTGACATAAAATTTTACTATGAGCTATAACTATAAACGGTAAATCATCAGAACTAACCTGAAATTTTGTGCACGTCTGAAGCCCAAACCTCCCCATTTTCAATCTCCTGAGGTACTAGTTCAATATTAAAAAGTGTTTGACAAAGTAGATTCAGTCCGTCCATGCAGCCACCCAACGAAAAATATGGCATAAAGTCATTCTTGTCAGCGTTTAGCATATTCTTCTTCGCTTCTACAGTTAAGAACGGAGGGTCCCACACTTGTACCATGCTTCCCTTCATTTTAGTCATTTCATAAAAGTCCCTTTCAGCTCTGTTGTGTAATTTGTCTGCAAGATGTTCTAAAAAGTTGGCAACCAAAGTAGGACTTTCTGCCAGGCTCCCTTGTAAAGCCCTAAAACATTGTTACAAAAATCATATAATTACAAGAATGCTTACGGTTGTTATAGGTAAATAACTAGCTGTAGAATGCAGGCAGTATTCTTGGAAGCTTTGAGAGCGGAATTCCCCAATGCTTTTGCTTTGACACAAAAAATTCGGTCAAGGGCACCAGAACCTTTTTTTGAGTATGTACCTATACCTGAGACCAACGATATGCTATGCGTGTACCTTCAAAAGGGGCCCTTAAGTATACAATGCCTATAATAAGGAGTGTAAGTGCTACAATGAAAGCGGAAATCGACGTCTCAAGGTCACGGTCAACTTTCATCTTCTTTGCCTCGCTAACTTTGTCCTCACATTTTAGGCTGAGTATTGAGCCTGGCTGGATAAGCAGATTCACTCCTTAAAAGTTTTGGAACGGTACACTTTCTCAGCTTCGACTGCTTCATTATCACCAATATTCAAATTGCAGCAAAAAATGAAGTTCTGTTTCGGATTTTTAACGCTAATTTTGTTAGGGACTTTGACATTGGCTATGCGTCATAGCCATAGTCATAGACCTGTAGGTCTAAATCACCGCCACCACCACCATTTTCACAGTGGACCAAGGGCATCGCCCAGGGTAAGTTTTGAAGTAAAAATAAAATGAATTCATTTTTAGAAACCTGGATGTAGAAATAGTTTAGTCTCCTATTCACTATTTCTCATTTTCATGTATGCATTTTTTAGCAATTTCCCATTTCTTACAATTACAAGCAAAATTTCTGGATTCCATTTGCTGTTTTTATTTTCCTCGCGACAGTATCTAATTTTGACACAAACTCTTACCCTTACTACGGGGGAAATGCTTTTCCGAATTACTATCATCGACCTAACTACTATTATCCTGGCTTTTATGGAAACGTCGGACTTAACTATGGAATGGGAATGCATGGTCCACATATGTATCTGACACAAACGCTCGGCTTTTTTGGAAGTCATTTCAGTCTCAACTTCAATTTCATGAATGACCTCAATAGATATTCAAAGTACTGGATACTTTTCGCTGCAATATTCTTCATGTTCTGGTATAAATACAAATAAAAAACACCAATATCTCATTTTCGCCTCCTGTAACATTTTCCCCCGAAATTGCATCACATCTTTATCTATTTCTTCACTCGCCCTACACATTATCCCTTCTTTTAAACTCTATTACGTAGATTACACGACCTAAAATGTTTTCGTGGACTTCATTCGAATTTATTTCATGATTTTGTATTTAATCCATATTTAGGGGCGGTTAGATCTGGGAAATGAGAATTACTCTCATCATCGTCACTTGCCACACTCTAACGTGAGAACAGCAACGGCTTCACTAACATGTAAGTTCAAGTACACAATTTTTTCTCCCATTAAGTATTGTTTTGTGTAAAAACAAATTAAATCGACATTCGAAAGAAAAGAAATTTCCTGAAAGTGAAATGGTAATTGGGGGATTTTGAAGGTAAAAGGTGCACCATTTGAGGTTTAAATTGGAAAACTCCTTGTGACAAACATAAAATATAATACAGCTATTTATTAGCGAAAGCCGTACTCAAGAATTAATTTGAAACCAAAATACCTGTGAGCATAAGATGGAAATCCACACACCTCGGCTAATTCGTTTCGGGCTGTTAGTAAGTTAACCAGAAGTTCATCTTGTTTCTTATCAGGGTTAAGGTAAATGCGATAAGCTGCCTCCCTAGCGATTTCAGAAGTCGCATCTGAAAATAGGCCGGTAACTACTAGCTTATCTTCGTCAGCTGGAAAACTAGAAATTATTTAACCATCAAAAAACTATTCTTTCCACAAAAATAACTCTTGAACTGTGAAATAAGAATGAGAGACACTTACAAGTGCCTTATATTAGCTGGAAGCTGCGTGCGGGTGACAGACGCAGGTTTCATAGAATTGGCAGCAAATTGCTGTCCTGAGTACAAAATGTAATCATTTAGATACACTACTCGGGCTCTCTTGTCCCCATCTAAATGGATCCCACTTTGTTCAAAATCAAAAAGAAATAGCTGGGCTACATGCTCATCAACTGGAGAAGTGGGATAGACGTCTTTTCCTCCTACGGCTCCCTTCAGTGACAAGTATAATTCTCGATTAGTATTTAACCTGCAATGAAGAACAAATTTAACAATTAGCAATCGTTTTTCTGGGTATTATCTAATGCAGAACAGTTCACAAACTAGTTTAACCATAAAAATTGAAAATTAGATCGTTTAAACTTACTTTTCAACAAGTTGGCTAATTGACAAACAAGCATCTTCAGCTGCACTTGCAAATAAACGACTGGGATGAGCTACCCGAATAAATTCCGCCATATCAGCTACTTTACACAAAGAATTTGACAAATGGTCAAATATTTCGACGAGTTTTCTGCTACGATTTGATGAAGTGCATTCATTCACAAGTGCATCACATTCTTCAATCGCACTGGCTTTCAACAGATGAAATCCATTAGGTTCCACCAAAGCAGGAAATCCAAAAAGCCCTTTCTGGAAGAAAAAAATCTCTGTAGTTTATACATCTACTAATTTACATTTTTCATGATATAACATTAACATGCTCATTTTATCAAGTATACCTTCGAAATAAAACTCAACTTCTTGGAGGGCTTTGAGTTGAAAGAAGTGGCCAAAGGAGACCAGGTAGTTAGTCTCCTGGAGTTGACCAAACATTGGTTCCATGATTTACGAAGGATAATCATGTTGAATTATTGTTTCTGAGCGATTCAATTGAAAAGAAATCGATATAGTTATTTGTATCCTTTATGTGTGCTTCTGTGATTTATGTATCCAAGTTTCTTTCTGCACAAACAAAATAAGACTGATTATTACAATGACAGCTTTTTGCAATATTTCATTCCAACAAGATTTTAAATGCTATAAATATAGTTAAATCCAGCCCGTTACAAAGAGAATTCCAATGCAATAATTTTTACGTTTTAAAACAAAGTTAGTAACATTTATAAGCTTGATTTATTTATTCTTGATATATAGAAAAACAGTGAGTTGCAGAGTAGAAGTAAACAGACAAACTCATACACATTTTTACAAAATATTAATTACTCATTTACAGAATTTCCACTAGTTTATCTTTCTAATTACTCCGCAAGTATTAAGACAATTAAAAGCGTACATACGCTTTACAAATTAAAGAACACGAATTCCATACAGTTACACAATTATTATTATTTTTCAATTCAAATTAATGTCCATTTAGAATATGGATTATATATGACATAATACTGTTGACTATTTAAAAAATAAGAAAAGTTTTGTACTGCCCAATAAATAGGGAGCCGTATAAATAACAAAATAAGAAACTCACTGATTAATCTTCGACTTCATCCGTATCCCAAAGTTAGAAACATAACACGAATTAAATCAACAAGTTTCAATGCGGTAAGTGTAATAATTATTAGTAAATACCTAGGCTAACTTTTGAGTACAATTTATAGAAATAGTAGACCAAATCATAAACTGAGAGTATATTAAATATTACACCATCATAACTGCAAATAATCTAATTTTCAATGTATTGCCAAGCGTGAAGAACGGAGTCGATACTTGTAGAAAACAGTAATCGCTCTGAATTTGGGTGCCACAGAGCGTGAGTTACAGTTTTTGAATGACCATCATGCAAAAATACAGGATTTACGTTCCTGGAGTTTACTAATTTTGTTTCTGATTCAATTTTGTCACAAGGCTCACTGATATTTCCAAGAGATTCTTTGTAAATCTCAACTGTACTTTGGTTCATTCCTGTGACAATAAATCTAATATCATTGCTATTTGAACTTTCCTTCCCAGCAGCAGGTTGATACTCTATGTTGAATCTTCCAACTAATACACCGGGGGCCGCAGCACATCCAGGCAAGATAACTCGGTCTCTTTCTCCACTCAAAAATCGGATGTCTACACTTTCGTATCCACCACATGAATCAACAATACCAATTTTGTTTTTTGATGGCAACACGTCTAAGCTAAACAATAGGTGTTTTGAGCCATCTGAAGATCCTTGTTCAGCAGACAGAGATTTTGTCGCATGAAAAGTAGTGGACGGTGTGCCCTGTTCTCCTTCACGCAAATCCTTTATACACACTGTACCATTGTCTGTTATCAATGCTACAGCATTATCATCCCAAAATTTAATTTTAGTTATTTTTCCCCAATTTCCACCATCAGGGACGTTGTGTTTATTTCCTCGATCAAATGTTTCCTCTGAAGAAGAAAAGGTCCATTCATAGATGAATTTTCCATCAAAGCTTCCTGCAACCAAACGACCGTTACTTGTGTCGATAGGACCTAATCCTTCACCCTCTGCTGTAACTTCGGCCTTGTCTTTCTGATGAGAAAATGTCCCTCTTTCTTGTATTACAGCTAAAAGAAAAAGTGACATCAAGATATCTTTTTTTACTTAATAATATACTAATTTAGAAGAGATAATAAGCTTAGAATTGGCTTGTATAATTGGAAATATGAATTGATATTGTAATTGAAAAGAAACAATTAATAAATGTAAACTGTAATGCAACATGTAACCCCACAACGAAATAAACTTAATAATTTTGTCTTACCATGATCGTCGTTTCCAAGCTTGAATAACGTGACACCATCCTGGCCAATTTGTCTAGTTACCACAAAATCTTTAACAGATTTTAAACCTTTTATCTGGAACAATAAGATCATGCTGTATTGTTAACATATTTTGAGACTTTGCTTGAATTACTGCTATTATTCTGAATTAATACGGGATTCCACATGATGTACTTGGAAACTTGGAATACCTTCATTCATTTACAATGTTTATACCTGTGTAACTTTACTGGAAGCGTATCCTCCGCTTATTATCTTGAAGTCCCTGTCTTTACATAGACCTTCTTCTAAATCCTTCGAAAGTAGTTTCGGTGGGATACACATTTGCAAAAACTCACATTTTCGTGAGTAGTTTTGTATCCCACTAAGGCAGATACTTGTATCATCGATGACTTCTATAGCTTCAACGGGGAATTCCAGATCAAACATATAAAGATTTGTGTATCTGGAAAAAAAGGATTTTGTGGAACAATCGTTCATTACTAGGTAATTTCGTTTACAAAATAGGATACATTATTTAATTTACATTATTACTACAAACCTTTTCAGAGATTGAAAGAACCAAGCATCTTTATCCTCTTCCAGTAGGCGTGATTCGGCTAGAGCCATATTTTATTTCGTAATGGTGGGTGGTGAGTATCACTTAATGGATAATAGCAGTTTTACATATAACCACAGTACTAACTGAAACAATAAAGAATGGAATGTTCTCACATGTCATTAAATCTTCCTTAAACCTATTTTAAACCGTGCCGAATCTTGTCTGCCACAAAATATTTACAATTACTACAGAGCAATGAACTAAACATTTCTGAAGCGAAGAACTGAAAGCTCTTTGATTTTAACTAGCACATACTTGTACTTACAATTTGTTTAACGAGTTTCTGAAAGCCAAGTATCCTGTTACTTACTACCTACATGAGAGTACTCAACATTAAAGTAGATGTAGTAAAGCCTATTATTAGCAGTGGGTTATTAATTCAAGACGATATTAACTTAATTTGTTAATTAATCAGTCTCACTGTCACTTTCAATTATTGTAAATAACATTTGGAAACAAAAGCCGCAACCTGCACTGTGCATGTTAACAAGTGACACTTCCGTGTTCTCTTAATGCACTTGTAACATAAAAACTTATTCACCCATATTTACCCAAGGGAGTTTTTATAGCTGCAGTTTACTCGCTGTCAATTGCTTTGATTTTACTTGTAACAACACGCAAATGTAAATTACACAATATTATAGTTGATTTCATTACATGTATAATAACACCGTTTTTTAAACACTCACTTAAATTCTTACTAACGCTTATGGCTAACATACTCTCCTTGATAAATTCGTATTATAATATCGGCCAGTCAGTACCAATTTACAGACAACAGATCTTCAGTGATACTACCATTTCAATCATATTACTTAGTTTAATGATGTAATCTATAGTGCAATCTGTTAGTCTTAGGTAAGTGGTAAAAGATTTTTAACCATGCCATACAATATGGAATCGAATTGCAGAAATACTCGTCAACCAGTGAAAATGATATGAAAAATGAATATCAACGAGCATTTTCGTTGACGCGATTTTATTTCTGCTACTCATTTTTGTAGCATTTCTCTGTGTAAGTATAATTAGTTCCAATTCAGTTTCAATTCCAATGAATACTACCTCTAGGGACTTGTAATACATGAATCTAGTGATCTTCTTAAGCATTTAGGGCGTCTCAATTAGCAAAAAAGAAGGGCTGAGCTATTAGCTGTCGTAACTGTAAGCTGTACTTTTTGTTTTCCAAAGTGAATTTTAGCTAAATTTCTTGTTTCAGGAGAGTAGTTCTAATTTATTCAATATTTTGTTATTCCCTGTGCAATTTATAGTGTTAATAGCGTTTAACAATAGAGTAGAGCACATGACAAACAGCTTGTCATTTTTTACAACTGTTAATGAGACAGTCAGTATTCACAACCATAATATGAAATGACATGTGTATGAGTATCATGGTAGACGGGAACAGATTGTACGTGAAACCATACGGTAAAGGCAATAAATATCTGCACTCTGTGATGAGATGAGACACGATAAGCGTCTCAAAGATTTCATAGTATGCAGAAAACGTGGCAGAAACCTATTGTTAGCTACCGCCTATGCATATCAATCATACGCAAGGAAAAACGTAAATAAGACGCAGAACATCGCTTAGCACTTGTACAACGGATATTAAAGGAAGCCTTGACATTCGGATTCAATTTACGAGTAGATGGAAATAGAAAACGAACAAAAACGTAACATGCGAAAATGTATTAAGATGTAGCTTCTATTTTTACTGGATAGGATGTATGAATGCATAAGCTATTAAGCCCCATAAAAATTATATTAGAGTGCAAAGTAGCAGTCTAAAAGATAAAAAAAATGTGATGTTATGCACATGATATCTATGAGAGAAGTAGTAGTAAAGTGATAAGTAAAGGATCAAGGTAAGCAATTTTGTATTGTATTTTCCCCATTTATTACGCAGTACTACGTGGGACACTGAAAGCCGGTGCAGAACCCCAAAACGCAGATTTGCTGCATGTGTGATATGTTTTTTATTCATAAATAACTAGTTGGTGAAAGACTCGTGATTTCCTTTCATTCATAATTCTCAACTGCACATTAAATCTAAGTGATCCCGTAAACTACAGTTGCAACCTGCAAGAGTCACATAGATAGAGCTTCGTTTCTCAGCTCATAGAAATCTTCTTTTCGGTCTTTCAATGAACATTTTACTACTTAACAGCACTTGTAAAATGTTCTTCAGAGTTCAGTAATAAACTAAGTAGTCACTATATAGTGTTTGAAAACTAGTCCGAAAATAGAACAAGGAATCTTCGCCAAGATTAAAATAGAATTTATAAAATTGTTGTTCATATTACCATTCTTTCGATATCTACGACACTTTCTTCCAAAGACAAATCCTCTCGCCAATAAAAATCTCTACGCTTGCCACTGTAAAGAAAAATGCTATTGGGAAACAATTACTTTTACTCACGCACATATGCATAACTCAGAAAAAAGGAAGATAAAAATCATGACACCTTGACACATCTGTCATCCATGCTCAATAAATATTGGAGCCAACCAAATGAGATTTCACAGAACTAATTTCAATTACAATATTCCTAGGAGAATAGATTACACAAGCACTCAAGAATCATGGCTCTCTGTTTTCAATGACAATGACACTAAAAAACAGAATCACCTTAAAATCTGGATTTACCCATAATAAATCGCATTAATCCAGAAATTCATGACATTACAAGCAGACACAAATCTTCCTATATCTGAATAATAATTTATCCTAGTGAACAAATACTCATTAAATGCACCGTACACATAATTTTGAACTATAAATAACTTGCTATCATTTATTACGTACTTCGACATAATAATGTTTGGTTAGCTACATTTCATACTTACGCACGCATTCAAATCTGGAAGACCTAAGTCTGCTCGAAGGACCTTTTGATTTAAGTAGGTAGTCTAGATATTTGGCATACAGTGAGACATACCCCATTAGTGAGAAGCAAACTTTATAAGCAGATTTATGAATCTAACTAGGAACTGAACAAGTATTAATTTCAAATCTGAGGTCACAAAAACAACTTACGAAAAACATATTTGCACTACACAGTTGATATTTCGATAGATCAGATTGATTGTAAGATACAATAACAAGGAAACCGTAATGTAACCTGTATAGTAGTAAACAACTAAGCTTAGGTATTCAATGATGATTACTCATATGACGCAAGAGTCACAAGTATCGAACTATCACATCAAATTAAGACATGACTTATGACACAGTTCTAAGAAATATAAATAAGGCGACGACGAAAAGTATGCACATGTGTTTGTCAACAACTTAGATTTTGTCTCTTTAGCTTAATTTTTATTCGCATGAGTTAAAAACAAGGTTTAGGTATTATGCACAAAAATACAGATATGACCTATTTACTTCGCGAAAGTTTTCCATGATTATAATACATCTTTCTGTAACTAGCAAGGGAGACCTTTTACATTTACCTCGCCCCCAGGCACACCATAAACCTTTTCCGAGTAAATTGGGCTCGCTGATTTCAAAAATGGAAGAACTCGTCTGCAGAAACCATTGGTTTGTGAGTCAAGCCCCGAAATACCCGAAAATCCCGAAGTTACCTGGTTGCATTCTTCCGAAGTTTGGTAACATTGAACTGCAAATGTAATAACAGAAATAAACGAAGGTCAATGAGTAGAAAGAGATACCAAATAATGCAATCGAGTAACTTCGGTTTTTCGAGGTTTTTGGGGCATAACCCCGAAACCTCTGGTACCTATATCTCCAGAATTTACCCGGTTTATGGGGTGCCTGGAGGCGAGCTAATGTAAATGGCCAGTAGATTAAGATCCTTCGAAATTTAATAACAAAATTGTTTGGTTGTATTTTTGTATAACTTGCCTACATCCAAACTTTTCTATGTAAATATAGATTTGAACGATAACATTTTACAGTTCGTTTAGTCGCATTGATAATTAATTTTCAACAATTTAGCAATTTAAATACCAAGTGTGTCAAAACTCACTTTTTATATGCCTGAATACATATACGTGTCTTTTCTTATAATAAATAAAAACATTCATAATAAAACTGTATAAAACAAAGTGTCTATATTTTTAATTGTAGGGTATTTATTACCTGTTTTAGCGTTTTATTGCAATAGTGCAATACATGTCTTTAGGTTAGAGACAACAATTGTGACAATCTGGCTGTTATTACAACAATTATTGTTAGCTTTGTAATTGAGATGTTGTTTGCCCCCATATCAATTACGTATCGATAGATATTAAAATCATTGAATCTATAGTTATAAAGTATTTGTGTGTGTAACAAGTTGGCATAATTTAAAATGAGTAGTAATTAACTGGATCAGAATATAAATACTACGCTTAATACTTTTTTATCGTCGATAGGATGGTAGTTAACAAATTCAATTATATTTTGTACTACGCATATTGTTTCTCAGGATTAAAGTTCAAGATCCATAGTCATAAAACTTATATAGTCTAATATATACTCATAATAATACTGACTATTATGAGTGTCAAATGAATATCTTATGCTAAGCCATATAGACCATAGTACAAGTATACGGTTCTAGAGAATGTAAAATGTAAGTTCATACATCCACCTTCACATAGAGATGATACACATTTATACGCACCCAAGATTTTTGTATTAATTTATATTTGTACAGTGAGAAATGGTAAATAGTGTGTACCATCTCTAGTTATGAAGTTATATAGAAAGAATTATGTACCAACAGAAACACAATAATTATATTTATGAATACTGTGTAGCTATAGCTGGGTATAAGATATAAAACATAATACATTTTAATACTTTCCACATATATATTTTATAGCTCCCCGATAAAGTCATAGCACTACTGCCAACTGCCAATATACTGTAAATACAACGTACTAGGGTTGGGCATCACAACTCACAATAATTTCGTAACTCTTTTGTAACGTCTTTCTTTAAATAGAGAAACCAGCACAATGCGTTCATACGCAATTAATTCTTTATGATCTCATCCATTAACAATATAGATCAATTTCTATGTTATCTATATTTATCTGGGTCAATTGGCAAATTCATAACTCAACGAATAACCTAACTCAATGGAGACACTATTTCCATGCTCCAGCTTTTTAAACTGTCCACATGTAAACACAAAAAAAAAGAATCTAATGTGACAATTTATATTTATAGCTACCATAAAACTGATATTCATGAATGTAACCATTTTCAAAAACATGGAAAAAGGAAAAAAAGTGATTACAAAAAGGGTCTCTTTCTGTATACATCTATTCTTTGTGGATTGCTATTTTGGTGTCAGTCTTTTGTGTCTAAAGTCTCAACCTTATGAAGGTTTGAAGGTACAAAAGTCCCTAGCTCTCTACATATCTTAACATATCTACTTAAGGTTTTTTATGGCCCTTAGGAAACCACGTCAATATCATCCTCATTATCGCTGTCTTTGACACGAAAGGTTGGATTATTAGACAGTCCCATATGAAAATTACTGGCTATGCTACAAGTCGCATTGCTTTGTCCTTCAAAAGATTTTATTGGTTGAGGAGTATTGCTATTTCGGATGAAGGGGTATTGGTGGTGGTGATGAGCGTTGATCCATGTCTGCGACTGAGCTGACAACAATTGTTGTTGAAGGAGAGCTGAATAGGGTTGTGGGTAATGACAAGGAATAGAATACGGAGAAGGAGGAACAACAAAAGGCCACTTGTAGACGTTACAAGGGCTCGGCGGCTCTCTATGTCCTTTGGCAGCATAATTTAAAGTAGCACAGCTTGAAGTCAGACCTGTCTTCCTAGAATCAGCACCACCAGATATTGAGGATGAGGACACTTCTAAGGACGACACTGGCTTATTAGAGTTAATAAAGGATTCTAGTAAAGCTCCTGCATGTCCTTCTTGGAAAAATGGAGGCGCTTGAAGCATTTGGTGCAGTATGGGATTAGTCGATGACAGTTCTGAGACTGTGCTTGTCGTCGAGTCGGGCATATTCGGGTCGTCATGCTTATTGCTCTCCTCTTTCCTACTCGTCTTTTTATTTGTGCATATTTTCATATGTCTCAAAGTGTTGTACTTGCTAGAGCTTGTAAATTCGCAATCACTGCAAAAATAATTACTCCCATGTCCACGCAATGGTTCGGATGTTAATGTTCCTTTATTTGTCGAGCGACTTTTCTTCATTCCATTGTTACCACTCTTTGGTTTACCATGACAGATCATACTATGTTGAACATAATCCCACTTCGTCGGAAAACTATATGTAAATTAATCATACTTATCAAATATATTGCACATCTAAACTTTTACTTTGAAAACCATAATTATTTGTTTTCGTCTCTGTTATTAATTAATGGATTAACAGAATTTAAGATTTATCATTAGTGGGATGCTCAATAACAATTTTAGAGTAGAGACTAAACAAATAAAATTACCTTGTATCACAGCAAAACAAAGATTTCGAGGATTTGCATGGTAAATGCATTGAACGATAGTGTTTCCGGAAATTATGCAACTTATCACTTTGGTACTCACAACGCAAACAGGAAATTGTCGTTTTGTCGTTTACTTTCGCTCTGACACCAGAGGCTTCTTCGTTACTTATCTCCTCATCTCCAATTACTTTAACTGGAGGAATTTCCATAATTATAACAAAAACAGAAATGAAAACTGAAGAGGGACTCCGAGAAATGGTAGTGCAGAAGGAAAAACCAGAAATTCACTAACGACACAATATTTTTACAAATATTCCAATTCGGAAAGCAAGACTGAGAGTGTTGTTGGTGGAAGTAGCTATACAATTAAAACAAATCTAAGAGATGAATAGCCTCGTCTCCCTCCTTGAATGAAATGAAAACAAGGTAAAGTAAAGAAAGCAGAAGTCCACTACGTACCTAAAGATAGACTTCCATATAATCCATTTACCAAATATATTTACCAACACACAAACAAGTCCAAGTTCAAATGTTAGGCTGTTTGTCGCTAGCAGCTAAATGGATAGCTTTAATAGACTCATAAAAGACCTATGTAGGATCTTATAAATTCGACACACTTCAAATATACGAGCTCTTATACTTATGTAAAGGTCTACCTAAACATAAAATACACTATTGTGGCAAACACGCAGGTAGCAAAATTTTTTCAATACCAAAGTTAGAATTCATGGTCATTGGTGTTTTACGACATATATCACAATTGATTTGACAAAGGCAAAGGCAACTCTTAGTTTTTTTTAAAAGAATACCTTTTCCATTGTTTTGCGCTATACCCTTATCGTATCAGCAACTTTTAAAACCGACTTCTGTATCAGTCAGAGAGTCAGAATTAATATCCCTAGAATCACTTGCTATATTTAGTTTTTTAAATAATTAGGTACTCATTAGTTAAGAGATTTTACATCTTCCGAAGCAGTAATCCTTAAAGCATGACTTCATCCATAATTCCATAATCGTACACCATGTACCGTAATAGGGACCAATTGCTAGTGTTGACCATTTATGAAGTTTAGTCTAACTTTATTTACAAAACCTTATTATATTATTGGTACTTGCATGCAAGTTCCAGACCAGAATCACTCAATTGTAGGTCATACTCTAAGATAATAAATGTAAGTTGTAAATGAGAGTCACAATATAAACATATTATGCTGATTCAAACAAAATTGTCAATGTAGAAGAAAGATGAAGAAGGATGAAGAAGCTTATTATACGAGTGAATTGGAAGCCTGTATTTCCATATGAAATACTAAATTGCTTTTAAACTTGTTTTTCAACTGCTTCCTTCAGATATGCATAACTTTCTAAGTTGATTTCCATATTTTTGAATATTTCATGCCCTATTTAGCATCTGCACCATGTTACATTGTCTGAGCAATGCTCACCATGAAATTACATATATAAAGAAAAGTTTCTTACCAGTTTGGTGCCGCGAGTTCGCAGTTTTGTCTTTGCTTGTACTGATTGAATCTGGATTAGCCTGGATTTGATGGTCATTGAAACTATGGTAAGAAATCAATGCTACATAAAGTACAGTATTATTATTGGCACTATGTATTATTGACGATGCAGATTGTAGATATATAGTTTCCAAGTCTGTTTCTCACTAAAAAGTATGACACTATTGCGCAACAGTGAATTATCTTTTGACGTTTCTCTTTGTGTTATGTAAGGACCATATAGTCAGTAATAAATTGAGCGTGTCTAAAAATGTAACTGGACTTTTGGCAGCAGTAAAAAACCCGGAAAACGAAACCCGGATGGCAATGAGGACTCTGATACATTCAGTTGTTAAGTCACTAGGATAAAACACGTGCCTCTCCTCAGAAGAATTCATACTTAATAACGTTAATATTATCCTGTCGACGGGCTACTAGAGAAATTAAAAATAACTGTCCCTAACAAAATGGATTGCTAAACGTTATTAGCACACACCCCAAATGAATGGAGAACAGACGCAACATTGATATATTATTTTTATGTCAACCTATTCAGAACACATTTTGGGAGATTAGGGACGCCAGAAGAATGAACTTTTGACTTTGCACCAAAAGAATATGGAAATTTTTCTCTTTTTCTATTCTTACGAAGAATCAACAACTAATACAACAACAAAATTTTAATCAATCCCGGAAGAATTCTCAGAATCATTTTTACTCCTCAAGACCTGGACTTAATTTGATATTCGGCAATGTGAATAATGTCACAACAAATATCTTAGATATGACTTTAAGATCAATTGAACCGCTATTTAAGTAGCTGTGTTAAGTAACTCCCTGCTGCATATTATGTATGTAAATCTCTTATCTACAGGACAATTCAACGAATTCTAAATGAAAAGAGGACAGTGAGAAAACAGATCTCTTTTAGTATGTAGAGCATAGAGAAAACAATTTCGAGGATAGAACGTCATTACACATTGGGTAACTAACTGTCGTTCTTCCAAGTAATAATTCTATTAGTATTACGACAAGCTGGAGATATTGAAAACATGTAAGTATACACGGATTGAGCAACATTCAAAAGTTGCAAAATTTTGCTAACGCTTCATACTAAATTGATAACCGAGTTGATGATGACATATGTCAGTTAGATTACTAAATACGAACTGTCATAAGATTTAGTAGATACATGCATTTAGCACCGACCAATGTCCTATAACTGTACTATTAGTTTTACATACTGAATTTTGCCATGAACCTGAATCAATGAATAAAATACAGTCAAATCAAAATGTTAAGAAGCTCATATACACTACACACGCTTACATTACAGATACATATATACCTACATACACATATAGATATCATATGAGTTAATGATGCTCTATTAGTACCTTACATAGTTCTTCTCTGTTTAAGCAGTGTGGTAAAACCGACTTTTTCTCCCTCACGTAAACTTGACATTTGGCCTTTGGCGAGTTGGGACAGATTAGAATTTGCAAATATACCATGTTGAGATTCTTTGTATGAAACGCTGCACTGCTATTCTCTTCATCAACTGTGTGGTTATTTGTATACCAGTTATATAATCTTTTTATTACAATTCCTATCAATTATACATTACACAACTTTGTAAGACCGTTTCTGATTAAAGAACATTCCATGTAAGATATAAACTTATTTTTCAGGATCTGTTTTCATCGACTAATAATGAACTCATTTCATAAATGAAAAGACAAAATTTCTCACTCATTTCGGTTGGAATCCACTTAGACAAATTGAGGAATACGGGTTGACAAATAAGTCTTAAGTTGGGTGCATAGTCTGACACGGATTGGGATAAAGAAAATCATAAGCATGATACATAAAGAATAGACATGTAAGGAAATTGATTATGGATAGGATGCCGGATGTAAGGAAAAGGGAACTAACTGGCTAATAAACTATGCATTTTCTTGCAGTTGCAGTCCTTGAAAATTACATACACTGAACTGAATCCATCTTATGTAACATTGTAGCATCCTAACATCATTACTATCACCATCAGAAATCCGTAATGTAAAGGAAAAAAATACTGATGTTATTACCAGAATTTATTGCAATATGGAATGATATTTAGCAGAGCACGTCAGTGTAACGAACGAAGGAAGAACTATGATGAAAAGCCCAGCGTTAAGTATTTTTCACATTTATAATTAATCTAATGTGACAAAGACGAACATCAGAATAAAGATAGCAATACATTTTGACAAGCAGACAATAATATTATTCTAACTGTGCTAAAAAGGAAAACTATTTTAACTAAAATACATGTGAATCGTTCATTGCATGAACTATGAATTGTAATTGCGCAGCAAAATTACAAAAAAAGTAGTCGATTAATTTACAACAACTTATAGAACAGTCATCTAGGTCTTCAAAAGCTTTGGTAACTTTTAGAGAGATAACTTTACATCTCCCTTACCGCACCGAAATATATTTGGAATGTATAAATTATTATGTAATTCAATTGTTTACGTACATTTTTATGTATGCATGTGACGATAAGCATGCCAGGATCTGCTACGTTAAATATTGTCCACTGCGTATTTTGCCAACAAAACAATTTTTTGCACTACTTGTGCAACTTTCCCATGAACGCACGATGCAAAGGATTTGATGATGACAATTTAGTGATACCCGCTTGGTTCTGGTTCGCTAGACAGACATAATAAAATTTCATGACCGATATTTGCTAAAAGAGTATCACGCATCCTTATCGTGATATTTTCCTCTTTGCTTGATAGCATCTTGGCAGTTGGCATCATCTATAAATCCCAGTCCACCATATTCAGAGTAGTACAAATTTGCAAACCAAATAACTAGATAACATGTAAAGATTAAGGTGTCGAGAAAGAAAAATGATGTTCATCAGAAAATTTTACTGAATGCATCCGGATTACATAATAAATATCGTAGTATTTTTACATTGGAGCTTTGATATGTGAGATATGATGTATTTGGGTCTATTACTTTTGATTTCCTATCATTAACAAGAGTGTATCATAACAGAAAAACAAATGAACGTATTGAATATGCTTATGATTCGAAAATGTATATACATATGTTGTTATGATAAATATAGCCTGTATTAAATAGAAAGAGGACTGAGTAAGCTATTTTCACATGAATTATTTTTGTTTATGTTTAATTTATTTAATAGTTATTCCAACGGGAACGGGAGATGCTAGTTAGCTTTAACTTTGTGGTAGGTTAATTCAGAAATGGATTGAGTAGTAACGCTATAATATATGGGGCTTAACAGTCTGTCCTTAATCATTTCGCTGAAAAGTAGGTAGATAACAAGGCGTGATTTGTGTGCGATTTCAGTAAGATTTGTCTGGAAACTGACGTAGGCGGCTAAAGTTATATCTCAATTATTCTTCGAATATTTCCGTTTTAAATGCACATAACCATATCAGCATTTACGAGTGCACAGATGTGCTTTACCTAGTCCAATAACTAAGTAAATGGTACATTAGGAAAGAGTGAAAGATAATTATTTGCCAACATTGATATACTTTGTTCGCATTCGCATAAAAACAGAGTCAACGAACCGAGAAAAATGAAATGCATGGAAATGAACCATGTCTCCTGCTTAGTCCAGTCAGCATATAGAGCTCTAAACATTCATGTAACACTATAGCTCGATAAACAAGAAAGATCCAGTACAGCAATGAAAATCAGATCAAATAAATCCTGTGTATCAAATGAAAAGCAACTAACCCAGTTGTATGTTTAAGTGTGTGGTGCTGGGTTATCTGAGCGGAAGAACTACCTAAAAATAATCATAAGAGGAAGGAGAGGGACGTCGTCTACGGAGAAAGTGTTTATGCACAGGCGTCATCTCAATCAACATCCCACTAGGTCATTAATTTAAATGGAATCTGCCTTATGATTTACACACTATCAAAGAATGATTGAATGACACATCAATGACAATTAAATTCATACTTACAAATGTGATTTAATTCCAAAATTAAATAACTCAGTCAGTGAGTAGAGGATATGCGTAAGTTGAAAGTTTAAAAACCTAAAGTTCATTTGCAGCATTGCCTTGTTGGGTGCCGGCCGGTCTGTCTCTACATTTTCCAATTGCTTTGCCGGTGACAAGGCGCTAAAGATTTGGCCTGACAGATTTAGGTTATTTTATTTCTGGTGGAAGGATCAACCGGCATATCATTCTGCTAAAGATAAGTCAAAAAATATAGCAACCATATCATACACAAACAACTTATAGTTCTGAGGCCGGAACTAATCACAACAACTTCAAGGAGACATTCTAAGAAAACATTCTTTAATTGTACAGACTAAAGAATTGCATTCTGGAGATTCCTTCTCTATACTTTTACTTGTTCACATATTCTTTTGCGTCATTAATTTAGCCAATAACATGCCCAGTCACAAAATCCTAACATTACTAACAAACTTTTTCGGAGAAATAGCATTCTCATTCATGTCTGTACATTTTCTGCCTCTTTACACATGAATAAATGTGTGTATGAGCTTAAACGGTTTTCCATTGTATTAGCAAACATAAAAAGGGGTGGATTTATTGGAGCAATTTGATCTTTCTAAGCGAGTTAAATATAGTAATTGTACAATTATTATTCTTCTACCTATTTAGCTCCTCGTATTTTTCATCATGCTAACAATTTGAAGATGATTGATTAATGTGTGTATGTAGACATTTTCAAGAATGACTATTTGATCCCAAACAACACTAGGTACTTTTGTAAACAAGATTATAATGAAGATGATGATGACGACAGACTGACAGCCTTCTCTTCCCTGGCGCCCGATCTGTTCCACAATAATCTCACTTTGTAAGTTAAGCTTCACAAATAGCTGAACTGAAGTATATAACTGAAAGGAGGGATCGTCACCTCAGCTCTTGCTACAGTCACAGATGAAGAAGAGGCCAGGATTAACACGAATAAGTAGATAATATGCACGGATGGGGCTTTAGATAGTATAGCTACTGTTACAACGACTTACCACCAATACTAAACAGTTTCAAATAAAAAATTGATATACTACAGTCAGAAGCAATGAAAAAATATCTTCGCTAAGCACCCATTAGTAATGATATGTATAGAGAGTGATACACTTATTTATACTACACTACTAGGTAATAATATCTTCTTAGGCACGTTGCCAACATGTGGGTGACATAAACCCCTAATTCGTCAATTCGTCCAAAAATTCATCTGTGGCCAGCCAAATGGAAAACGTTTTAATATAATATTACATTGATGATACGTAAAGTTTCGTAAGATTCCTCTACTCCGGGTTTCTGCTCACTATATAAACCATGACTGAAGCACGAGTTCATCTATCACGTTGTATCTCTACCTACAGGATTCCTCTTTTACTTACTTACGTTAGTAAGCTTGTCACTTTAGAGCAGTTCACTTCTTCTTAGTTTGTCGGAAAGCCAAGAACAAGAATAGCAAGTCTTAACACATTCACAAGAGAACAAAGCACTTTTCAGTGCACTAATTATTTATTTTACATCACATTTTAGAAATCAATTATCAAAATGAAACCTGAATTTTCAGAAATCCTTTTACCCCCTGTAAGAGTTTCTCAGGGCAGTAACAGTTACACAGAAAATAGAAGTTCTAGCTCAGGAAAGTGGCTGGCGATTTGTGCTGTAGTGTTTGCCTTGGCCGTGACCATCATCACCACCGTCATCGTAGTTCGTTACGAAGACCGCTTCTCTCACTACGAGAGAAGACTCATTGTCCTTGAAGAAGAACTCACTGAATTTTACAAAAAATTCATTGACGATGGACACGGTGACATTTTACTCAGTGACTACGACATGCTCTTAGAAGATGAAGATGAGGAACCAGAGATGTTTGGGGTAAGCAGCATATTGTTATTTACATTTCTTAAACTATTTCTTCTATCTACATCTATACAATAATTTTTAAAATTTAAAATCTATTAGCAATAATTATAATTAGGCACTACCATGAGACATCTAAATAAACGCAAAAGTAGGTCTATTCCATATTTGCACATTAAAATGAAATCATAATCATAGGATGACCAAGCATATCCTTCCTAGTCACGATTTGTAACAAAGACAAGAGAACTAGGGATGAATGACGTAGGTACTTATTTGAATGTAGTGCATAGTGATTCTAGAGTGCAGATGTAGGTACTTAAAAATAAGTCTAATTATACACGTATATATTGCACCAAAACATAGGGTGATTGTTCTGATGTCAACGTTCGTAAACAAACGTTTGTTTGTTTGTCAAGAATATGTACGTATAAGTACCTACATGAAAATGCGTAGATGTCTATATATAAAGATACGTAGGTACCTGTGCACTCTTCTAGCTGTTTACGTAATTCACAATGTTAGGCTACCTTCATTACTAAATGTTATTTTAGACGGGCAGCTACACGAATGCAAATAATGCAATTATGATACTTTTTCATACAATAGTGCCGGTGTGAGTCTACACGCAATATAAATCCTAATGCTTTGTTTACCTGATCAAGTATGTACTCTATGTAGTGATTTGAGTTTTGTAGGATGCTTAGTGCTACTACTTATGTACTCAAAACGAGCCAACAATGATGTAGTACGTACATAAGACGAAAAAAGGAGTAAAAGCAAAGTAAGAGTAACAAAGCATCATTATTATGCATTGCACTCTATGTAAATTAACAATAGCAAAGTACCTAAGAGTCGTCTGTCTGTACAAAGATAATAGTTCCTTGTAAGTATCCGTGTACAAACTTGACTTTAGCATACGTACAGATAGGTAGATACGTAACTTTTACGTCTCAACTTGCCAGACGACTAATTCGTGAGCACCTGCCGATCTATCTGAGCTTTCATTACATACTACTGCCCTCCTACAAATCCGTTATCATTCCCATACTTACCTACATGCATATTACTACTGCATATCATATGCACTAAGACACCTACATGAAAACACAAAAGAATTCCGCCAAACGTCGGGTTATCGTGGGGGTGAATGAAAGAAGTCATGGAATACATTAAAAAACATCAATTCCGGTCTTATCCCTTAACTAAAGCACATAGCTTCTAAGTATTATAATTTAAGGTACAACAACGTATTGCAATTTTCAGCAACTTCTTTTTTTTCCTTTTCTGATCAAAGATAATAATTTTTCTTTGTGTCTCATCACAAAACAGAAACAAAGAAACGTTGTTGTGATGATTACTCAACTTTCAAATAGCTACTATTATTACCGGATGTACCAAAACCACACACACTCACTCAAAATATTTTCATAAATGTATCATCCTCATTGTGTGATAGAAATATTTCGCTAAAAGGAAGGGTGGATGAGTAAAGTCAAATATATCGTGGAATATTTGACTGATGATGCGTTTGCTTTTTATAATTAAATAAATCATCCTTTATTAGATTGTGCCCATTTCAAGAATTAGTTTTTTCCATATGGAAAAGTCCAGTCGTTTCTAGAAATTCATTATCTCTTACTATGAATTATAAATACATCATTAATTAATATTTAGTCACAGATAGTAATAACATTATGTTGTAAATAAGATACTAAGTTCAAAGGAAACTCTCCATCATTGAATCTCAAGAAGTCTCAAAGATTCGATACGCCAAATATTTCATGATGTAACTATATCTTCTGTATGGAAAAATAACCTTTACCTTGACCGTCAATTCTGTAGCAGTGGCATGGCATTTAGTTCATCTCCATTCTCCCTGAAACCATTTAATCGTTTTACTACTAAACGATAAGCTCTCATAAATGTAGCTCCACTCCAACTCTTTCATACATCTCTTATAGATTTTCTAAGAAAATCCTTGAGAGTAAACAGCCACGAACCGACAGCTGCGAATTAAAAATCTATCTGCTTAAGATGAACTTGATCACATAAAACCCTGAACCGAGAGAATGCTAAATAATACAAACAAATCAATGTCTCTGGAGGAGTATTTACATTCATTATCTAATCCCATTTTAATTACTGATACTGAATATTGCTGTGATTTACCACCCAAAAACTATCTTTTATCTTTCACTGCTCAATCAATTTAAAAGACACCAATTTCTTTATACATTACATAATGGGAAAAATGCTTAGGGCGGCCCTTTTTCAATTATATCCTAAAATCCTAAACCTGTTTATCAAATCTATTTAAATTACTATTATGTAACACTTTTAAAGTGACGTAATTTTAATTTTATAATTTTCTCACATATCCCCAAATAAAGTACAAATAACAATCTGAGAATCCACATACACAATCCACCACGACTACACGCTTACGCAATATACTACAACAGATGATAAACTAAGGCTTTCAGATTTTAATCCATTTTTAGGCCACATTTGTTAATTCAGAATGGAATTCTTGAAGAAAAATGTTCAGGGCCACTGGTCCAACTGCAATATTTATCTTTCAGCTAAGATGGCTTAGAAATGGCATTCATTTAGAGTCACATCATTATATTCAATGGCAAGGCCATGACATTCTTTGAGTGATAAGATGGTCGTATGTTGAACATGCTAATACTCTTTCTATCGCATACTTTTAGGAGGTCCATCTTGAAGAAGACCCTGCGACACGAAGCAAGCGTCAAATTGCAGTCACAGCCTCACCACCTTTCCCTGAGAATGTTCCTAGGACTTCAGATGGAGTTCCCATTCTTGAAGAAAGTTACGCTGACCGAGCTAAGATTGGTTCTCCCAGTCGGATCAATGTCTTTCAAACACCGGCACCAACTACCGAAAGTGAAGGGCTTCGTCTCTATGAAGGCTTAGTGACTACAGGTAGGTAGATGATAAATGCAAACTTATCATAGAAAATCTCATACATAGATTCTATGACATTCATTCGCTAAATTGAGTAGGTACATCCTAAGACATAATATTATTATATTCAAATATCTATCTATTCAATGTAAAATGTGAACAGGAGGACGAAATGAGCCAAGGAGTTTCTCCTTTTCTTCCGACCCAAGTTTAGATCCTATTCAGCCTCACCACCGCCAATCGGCTGCCTGGACCGACAAAACCGAAAGCAGACAAAGATTGCAACTTAGATCTGGAGATACTCCCTCATCCACGGGTGGACCAACATTCTCTGATAACATTTTCTATACGAAATCTACGAACAGACGTCCAACGAATTCTGGAGCAACACTTGACAGCTCTGGAACTGGAGCCGGTTCTTCTGCCTCTTACCGTTCAGGAACTTATTCTTTGCAACAACAACAGCACATCACTAATCTCGGAAACAACTACAGCCCAATTTCATCAACAGTGCACAGAGCGTCTCGAGTCCCAACCACTGGAGATCATTTATACCCTCAAAATACCAGAGCAAGATCCTATCAATATCCTCCCCTCAAAAAACTAGGACAAGGAGATGGAGAGGTAATAATATTATTTTAAGTCCTTGAAACTATTTAATCTACTTGAAAATTCAAGATCAACAATCACATCACTTTATGAAATATTGACTCCGAGTTAATTCCAGATACAAACCCATTAATCTAATTTTAGGTCGTTGCCCGTGTACTTCAATCTGAGAACGAAGCCGATAGCGACGGAGCAAATCACGCTTCTGCCTCAGCCAATTTCGGAGAAACAGTCACGTCTCACGCTGAATCTTCTCGACGAAGACACAACGGCTACAGACGACACAACCCAGTGTCAAGCACTGCCAGCGGAAGACGAACTCGCCCTCAACAACGCAACAAAGTAAACCGCTCTCAACGATTAAGAAAATATCCATACAATAAAAATAATTCCACTACTAGTTCTAGTACTTATACTCCTTCTAGTGTCTCTTCCAGATCTTCATCCTACCCTATCCCTACTTCGGCACCCTTTGCCAGCCAATATAGAAATCCCATACAGACCTAAATAGTATGGAGACATTGATATCAACTAATTCTTCATTTATCAGTAGTGCCTCATGAAATAAGGACCACTATTTGTAATTACATTCATTAAAACATACATAATATATTAATTCTTAAATAGAATTTACTTTTTATAGAATTGTAGGATTCACAATGAGTGTATTTTGGTATTGTGTAATACTGAAAAGAAAAAGCAAAAATTATTTGATGCATGATATTCAGATACCTATTTAAAGGAACGCACATGCATGGCATACGAAACAATTTACTGTTTAGGACGAGCTTTAATAACTATTTTAAATAGAAACTCTAACTACCTGTTTTCATTCCATGAAAATAAAATAAAACTAATTTTCTATGGGACAAAATTATTAACAAATTACAGTGTTCATTATTTTCATACATGGTTTGGTTACTGCTTCAAAGAACTATCACTCAGCAGAAACATTATCATACACACTATTTATACTAATGTACACAAACAGTGGTCCTTATTTCCTTGTGTAGGCATTTTACAAATAATATGTGCCTAGTGCAGCGGTCAAACTATAAATTCTATCACCAATAATTTACATTTTTAGGATTTACTAGGTTAACTGGGCCCTTGAACTTAGGATTAAAATTAGTTTATGGGCATTTAGGGTAGCAACTGTGTTTACAAATGCTACTTTTCTTTAAGGAGCTGTTAGCTCAGTTGTTCATCGACTCATTCATAAAAACAGTCATAATTAGATTTACATAATCATTATTGGAGGGAGATGGTTTAGTATGCATCGTCTTATGCAATATTACGACTACGAAAACATACACTCGAGAACTAATGAACTAAGTCTTGTACATTCAATACCTTTCGAATAACGAATAATTGATTATGATTTTTTTCAGCACGACGATGAATCTGATGAGATATCGATAGTGAAAGCAGAAGCTTGGGTCGAAGGTCCTAAACCGATGGCAGCCCACTTTGTGGCAGATGTCTCAAACTATACGACCGGCCACAGACACTATGCTGGAAATGGGCGACTCCGTAACATGGATGGAATTTTCTCATCTTGGGTTCCCTCGGACTGGATGGCTGGTACAGAAATGTCCAAAGCCTTCACCATGTCTGCTAGCGGAGTTCTCACCATTAAAACCACCGGACTCTATTACATCTACGCTCAAGTAAGTATTCTCGCTCAAAATCTCAATTGTTATTTTACAAATCAGTTTTAATAATCATTGACAATTATCTAATTTCAGATACACTATTTGGATGACCATGATATCCAGTCATTTGTAGTGCAAGTCAACACAGAACCATTCCTTCAATGCACCACCATGACGGAAACTCAGAACGGTGGTTCAAAATCCAATTCTTGCTTTACTGCCGGTGTGAAATTACTCAAAGAAAACGACAGAATCCTAATCAAAGATATTGAAACCAATCGCTACTCTGTTTTCAAACCCGAAAAATCTTTCTTCGGTTTAATGAGAATAGGAGATGCTGTCCGTTAAGTCAACTTAGGTCTCACATACTACGTACTTACATTAATAATTATGAGATGCTAATACTGACACTAAAACTGAAGTTTGCCAAATATACTATTAAGATATTGCAATTGCATTGTAAACGATTACCAAACTGACTACTTAAGTGCTCTAGGTATACCATAACCTAACCTAAGTACTGTACTTATATATAAATAGATAATTACCTTACTTCATTTAAACTTTAAACCAACATGCTTAATTTTTCACGACTCAAAACCTCAAAGGTCTTTATTAATAACTTAATCTGTAATTTCTGTTAAATGAAAAGTAATATATGCGTAATGTAATGATTTGTAGGTGCTCCTCAAAAGTACCCATTTAGATAGCACTAAAACAACTTCCTTCATCTTTACCATTATCTTCAGCAGAATACTATACACCTATAATATAATAATAACTAAGCAAGATATTGCATAATATATTATTGTACATACCTATAGCTGTAGTTTACTAATATTTTATGTATAGGCGATGTAAAAATCATATTTTTCTTGACCAAAGAAGTACAATAAATGTATTGACTACAAAAACTAAAATGGTTTGCTAATCCTATGCTATGCGATTTAATTATTGGCATTACTATTCCTTTGATCATTTGTGAAATTCATTTGTTAATAGAAATTGATCTTCACGTGTACAATTCATAATAAATCGAAAACGCTTTTGGATTTCTTTTACTGCATTTAGCAAGGAGCAACAAAACTTACGATATAACAACATACTAAATGGTTATGTAAGATATAGTAATAAAATTTCAAAATCATAACTAGATGATATTAACAAAAAATTGTTGGTACGCTATTAGGCATTTTTCATAAAACTAAATAGTACAACTACCAACTATGTTCAAAATATCTAACAGGTTCAGTTCATAATATATTGTCTAGATAATTATCGTTAATATGCATTACATTTTTGTGTTTACGTGCCTTTTGAACAGCTTTTGATTAACTAGCATACAATTAAGCCATATAGAAAAGCAGTGTTCGACAGTATTAGTAATACAATGATCGACAGAATCTTATATTAACGATATCTCTTGTAAATAATAAAATTATTGTGTCAGAGGCATAAGTACACAGAAACGATGGAACACTACAATTCGATTCTATTTTAATATATGACATGTCTTTCAATTTGACTTACAGTGCACTTTAGGCAATGTCTTTCTCGATTTAGTGTCATGAAACGATAATTAATGAATGTAGCGAATGGAAAATTATTATTATTACGACAACATATAAAGATCACAATACAAATCTGGAATCTTGAACCGTGGAGACCGAAGACTATAAATTATTTAGGAAATCAATCCTAACTAAAGGTTATTTGAGCCTTTGGAATTACAATTTTTTAAGGTACTTACAAATCATTGGATAGCTACTTTACCTAAAATTATAATGTATCAATTACTGTAACGAAAAGTAATTCTTGACAATCTTGGTAGATAATTGATTGATACTCAATTCGGGTTATCATCTTATATGTAAATGTAAGTCATTCGTAATCATTACCAT
The DNA here is from genome assembly GCA_009936455.2 of Tomocerus minor. Classification (NCBI taxonomy): domain Eukaryota; kingdom Metazoa; phylum Arthropoda; class Collembola; order Entomobryomorpha; family Tomoceridae; genus Tomocerus; species Tomocerus minor. The sequence continues at coordinate 38,368 of JAAAYG020061685.1, forward strand.
ATGAATTATGTAGCCTATATTTAATTGCATTTCACATTTTGTCAACCTACAGCCTACATTACTCAATAATTGCATCACACTACATTATTTGCCGTTAAAATGGCTTTTGCTGTCATCTTTAAGATTCAGTCGAATCAAAATACATACAGCTTATGCTTTATTAATGAGACAATTCTAATAATTACTAGTGTCAAAAGTGATTTTGCTATAAAAAGCAAAACAAAATTATGCTTCAGCAACCACAATGTTTGAAGCACATTATGGCAATGGTAGGTGTGATTTTTGAGAATAATATATAAATACTAATTACCAACAACAAATAATGATCACAACTTTAGGCATCTTGGATCAATGACAAATTTATAACACATCAAACAAAAATTCGGTCTTATCATTGGATTTGGCCAAGAATATGTAAACTTTGAAAAGGGTAACATTATCTATCATTACAGTATTGATACAGTCGCTGTCGTATAATTCGAAAAATGCGATGAACTATTTACTCCTCACTAACATTTGTTTTACCGATTAAAAGAATTTGTAAAACAAGTTTTAGGCACAAATATTCAGTAGTAGACTGTAGACTTTGAGTAAAAGTTGATTTGTTTCGGGAAACTATATTTTTAGCTATGTAGATATTAGTGATACCAATTAAAGTCCTTTTACAGGGTCAACTTAAGTTCTGCAATCATCAGTGTAGTCCAAGTATCCAATTGATGCCCTGAACTAAAAAGTAAATTAATGGCTGCCACGCTACCAGGTACCTATTGGGTAAAAACCAATAATTATAAGTACGAATCAGAAAACTGACTTATAAAAAATTATTATTGCTGCAAATACATGCATAGTCAACTGACCTTATCCAATCCAAAAGCTGGCCATACAGTAAATGAGGTTTTTCCCAAAAATTATTCACCATTCGCTTCAGGTCTACTTTTTCATTACAATAAGGACACGTTTGTTTCTTTCCTACAATGCACCAACCTCTTATACAAAATTCGTGAAATGTGTGACCACACGACAGCTTTAGTGTGTCTTCGATTACTCCTTCTTCTTCTGTACTGACTAGAAGAGTGTTGCCACATATAGCACATATTTTATCGTCAGGAGTTTTCGCTGGGAACCCGTCTTTGGCATAATACCCTGAGAAATGTTAAGAAACAACGGAGAAAAATAAGTGATTTACAAAAACTCGATATTTCTCTGGTTTTTCTGGCTAAGTATCTGATTTTGAGGGTACCTATTTTCAGCGCCATTATTTCCGACATCATTTCTGCTAAATCTCTTCCAAGGACACCATAATACAACCCATAAAAGAGGAGCATAAGTGCACAATCCATCCATGTATGAGGATTGGCAGCGAAAACGAAGTTCAGCCCCATGATCGTAGACATCATCTGGATATGGCATATAAATGACATTGACAATTGGCTTCCAATTACGATGCTATGCAATTGAGGAGAGATACACATTCATTACTGTGACTTACTAGCATATATCCTGCTATGCCCATACCGTAGGAAACTTTATGTACTAGGTAAAACCATTTGTACACAAGACGAGGAGTTCTGCAATTCAAAGGCTTCTCCAAAGCTTTGCGAACTATCATCCCAGACAAAGCGGTGAAAATACACCAACTCAACACGAAACGGTACCACAAATTATACCCGCTGAAACAGATAGGGATTGTCCACATACCGATTAAAGTTAGTTGCATATAAGACCTGCAAGAAAAAATCAACCTCCAAGTTATTGTCTAATAATGAAAGAAACGACAATTATTAACATGAATCTATCGATGAAAACGATGTACTAGTACAAAATATATCATATTAATAATATATAAATATATATAAAAGATGAGACGAATTGACCGATAATGCCGTTTCTTCCATTCAACGAGAACGATTTGAGCGATGAGAAGTGTAACAATGAGGATGATAAACATTTCAGCATGCATCTGTTCATGTCCTTTGTGTTTTTCATGAAATTGTATATGCTGCTTTCTCAGTTCGTCATGAGGACTCAATTCTCTCCTAAGTCTCTCCCTCTCCGATCTTTTTAATTCTTCTAACAAGTCAGAAGGTTCGTCGTCCATGATGACAGTTTTCTATTGCCCAATAGTTTCTTTCCTAATTAGAGGACAAAGACAGGTAAAACTAAGCAAACGCAATATATGTCCCATAATGCTATACTTTAAAACGATAGGTATCTCGAATAAAGATGTATCCCGATACTTACAATCTTACAGATACATTTTCAAGACCAGTAACAAAACTGGCTGTGTAGTTCAGTAAATAGTTATTATTTTTAAAAGGGGAATATGTATATTTTCCATGATTACAGATCAGTCTGGCGGTGGATCATTAAGAGATTATTATATTAAATATAATCACGAGTAACAACAGCACTTGTACTTCATCCTGAGAATTCCACGCTTTCTAAACTTCAATTTATTTTCACATACACAGCGGGTGTTCTGTTTCTCAGGAATAATACTTGAATGAAATACCACGTATTAGAACTTTAGAAGCACCTGACAGACCTAAGACTCATCAAGTGAACCCATGCAGTAATAAGCACTCAGAAAAGTGTGAAACTATAACCAACTGAATAATAAATCCTCACCTACACTTTATAGCGAGAGCGACAGAATAGCATTAATATAGACTTTCGAAATAAATTCCAAGAATTATAATTCTATAATATTACGCCCATTTCTCAAGCACTTTGTTTGCTATACATATTTAAATACACGATAATGCAGACTAGCATTGCAAAAGGAAGTTTCAAATATTAGATAGATATATCAAATATATTGTCCTTACATGTACATACTGCACTTAATAAAGAAAAATGAATTTTCAGCACGAATATATTATACAAAAATATTTTTCTAAACTGTACGTGTTTTAAGTTTAGATAGAGCTCAGGATGATTTGCGGTCAATACTTTATCGGGAGGAGGCCTTCAATGTAGTTGTCGTGCACTTGTTATAGAGACTATATAGGGCACAGAGAGCAAACTCGGTACAGTACAGTACATACACATTAATATTTCATACCTGTTTCAATTTCATAAAGCCCAAACTACTTTTATCTCCAAAATTCAAGAAGTGCTTACATTATGGCAAATAAAAAATCCTAAGTGAAATTCATTCTAGAGTCGAG
>JAAAYG020061796.1:0-10841 GCA_009936455.2 Tomocerus minor
CTACCTTAGTACACAATACAATCACACCTCATTGTTTTCTAATAGCATTTTTCACAAATTCTCAATTCACTCTATAGAAACACTCTAACTAAAGGGAACATAATCTACCTGAATTATTGCAGATTGTAATTGAATTGTATTTTTATTTAGACTTTCTCTGAAATATTCTGTAGATTGACACTTTTCAACATGAAATCCTCTACAAGTTGCAAGTCCAATGTTCTTTATAGTTTATTAAATGAGTTGTTGCTAACATTCTGCGATAAAAATGTAATGGTTATGTAGCTTTTTAGAGTGTTTCTACATAGTTGTTGTTGTACTATATTGCTAGTACAGTATTGAATCGAGATGGAAGAATAGAAAACAAGAGAGACGAGTGCTCTATTTACTTTCCTCATGGCAAATAATGATACTCTACAAAGTAGTCACATCAATCACATCAAATTTTTATCAGTAACATTCACATGCAATTGTGAATTGTATCGAAATTCGAATGATGAAAGGTACATTAATAAATCAATTTAATCGTCGCATTTTTTCTAATATTAAACCGTAGTAGTAGTCCATATAATCCACCATACACGAAGCTAGTAATAATAATAATAATGATAATAATAATAATATCCCTTTTTTAAGAGAGTACTTTAGGCAGTTTAGTTTAATTGACCTTAGGTACAGTATCTCCTATAGTATTCATAGATAATAATATTCTATTGTACATATCATCATTAACATATCATTGTTTTTGTTTTCATGAGGTCAGGTTAGAGAGTACTATAATTTTTCCTCTTTTTTTGCAATCCTCACGAGTAAACCCTTTTAAGAGAGTCGATCACAAATTTTCATGATTTTCCTCTCACTAAGTATTCCATTGCATTGGTACTGGTATTGTCGGCAGCCAGCATTTTTGCAGCCATTACATTATACTATGTGGTAGTCAATGTAATTGTAATAAATAGTGAAGAGATCAGTTCAGTCACACTATACTGACAAGACGAGTCAAGTCAACATTCTGTTTCTTGTGCTCCTTGTTGCAACAGAATACCCGTAGCGTTGTCAATTACATTTATGTTACTCCAAATTGTAAGTGATCACTACAGATAGACGTTAATATTTTAGAACTCGTTATTTTACTATCATTATAAGTGGCTACCGCTACACTATACCGCTAGGCAGATTTATATACGAACCACAATACACTTTTAATTGTTTTTCTTATTTATATATCCATAGATCATTGTGCAATAATCTAGAGAATTACATGCACTGACGATAAGCCACCTATATATACGTTATTCCTTATATTCTCTAGTCATTTTTTGCACTAAAGGCTACACAGATCAAGCATATATAAGGATAAAAATCTGATAAACCTCTAAACACTTGCTGTACACACAGATTAGCATCAGGACTACTTACTGTAATACTGCACTAATTTACACAGCAATTGCAAAATCTCATTTTGCATAAAATCTATTCACTAAACGAACAGGAAACACTGAATTCTACATATTATTCATACATAGGATTAGTGTGTGTATTGTTCTACAGCATGAATTCTCAAATAGTACAACCACTACAGTATTGCATTGCAGTTGGATTTGTAATTGCACGGATGTATCTGTTCTTTCGATGTATACACTATTTTACACTTAGCTCCCCTCCATTTAATACAAACTACAGAAATGTACTAGCATTTTTTGCTAACAAAAACAAACCATTTTTTGTTCTAACTAATCTCCTCAGTAGTATAATAATAATAATACATTCTATGTACTCAAAACTCAACTCCTTCCTCTCTCATTTCCGTTTCGATAACCCATCATCATTTAAATAAAAAACAAAGCTGTAGCCACTATACTATTCCACAATTGTTTTCTGTTAGTCTCGGCCCTAGTTTCAGAATGCATAATTAATTATCTATCCCTAATGTAACCTTTTTTGTAAATGTGGAAAGAGACCAAATAAAAAAATTAGCTACTAATCAATTCACAATGAAAACAAAAAGCAAGCAAAGGAAGTCAAAAGGGTGGGTTTCTACTGTCATGTCATATTACATTGTGATTAATGGGAAAGGTAGTTGAATCTATGAATGCATGTCTGGATTTTAATTCAAAATCGATTAGCAAGGTAGTCTGCTATGATGTGAAGTTCGGATAATTTATTGTGAGCATGATGGAGACCACCTTTCAATTCCATCCACAGAGTTTCATCTTTAGGAATTGTGCAAATGATAAATTAACTGCCCAACTGGTTCTCGTTATTATTGTGTTAATTTAACCATTGCATTGTTAAATCTCATTAATATTACGTGTACTGGTTACACAGTTGCTTTCAATGGACATACGAGAACTAATGCTAGTGTTCCATAGTTAACTATTAGTGTTATTATGTTATTTATTAAACTGAAACTAGATAATCATACTAATGTGTGCCATGTACTATAATGACAATAAAAAAACGTGTAATCTTAATGTGTATGTTGTAGAATGAAAATAATAATAATAATAATAAGGGCTCGTACATTAGAAGTGTCTAAGTAAAAGATGTTTGAATCCTATTAGGCAATAAGTAAGTAGTATTAGGTAGGTATATTTAATATTCCATGCCTTGTCATTCAGAATTGTATTGCAGACAGATGATATGCCTGAGTAAGGTTGGTTAGTTTGTTACTAGAATATTTTTTCATTCCTTATCTAATGATAAGTACCTATGCAGAGTTTACTAACTAATGGTAGCGTACAGCATTAGCCGTTAATATAATGAATGCATTTAGGTCATTCCTGATTATAATTCAATAAAATTGTCATTAAAACTGCATTGTGCCATGCGAGAGCAGCAGCTGCAAAGATCTACTATGAGAAGACAAGGCAAATCCACACTCCACTTCCAAATAGAACAGAAAACTCACATCTGTACTAGAGAGCAGGACAGAAATTTGCAGATATTTAAACTACGTAACTAATGGGATGGGATTTATCTGTGTGAGCACAAGTTGAACAGTTACTGTATCTCTTGCAATGATTATCAGTGGAGGCGCAGAGAAAAGTGTACACAAAGTATAAGTAGCTCTTCTCTTCACATCTATATGAATGCCAAAGATTATATGGAAAATCTAGTTCATTTCTCATTCTCACCAACAAACTCTACGTAAGGTTTAGCAAAGGCGAGAGATTTAACTTGTACTGCTTTTTAGCCAGCACATGTGTACAGTGTGCAAACTTGGACTGCTCTATCTTCAAAAGACAAGTCAACTCCACTAAACACTAAGCAAATAACTAATCCTTCTGTTCTGTTTGTGTACACTGGCAAAGATCCAAGTTTCCCATCACATCCCTGGGCCAGCCCATTAGAGAATAGCGAAAGTACGAAAGCACGGGAGGGAGCCAAAGCTACATAGCCCATACTTACACTCAAAATAATATATTCCTTTACGCTACATAGCACAAGTCCAATCGAAAATCAAACCTATACAACCATGCTCAATACAATCTTTTCTTCACTATTTACATAGCCCATAGTGTACAATGTTTTTTTTTGCCTTGAAAATATTTTTTTCTTTTCATGGTGACAATAGCAGTTGATCCAATCTTATGTTGTTGCCAGTCTTGCAAACCAATACAACAATAGAACCTCAAAATCATTCTATATAAAATCGGAGCAAGAACCATACTTTTTCAGATGACATAAATTTCTGGCTGCATATATGCAATGTTAATAATAATGAGAGGGAAAAAAGGCATGAGATATTTCGTCCGAAAAAGTTCCCCATTCTATTCTTACACAATTGGAAATTTCAATGACGAAAGTAATTACAGCATAGCAAGTGCCAAATTACTAGGACGAATTAAAACTGTCGCCTAAATACAATTTGTACTTGATAGTAACAGAGACATCCTTCAGTATCTATAAAGAATGTGTTTTGTTTAGTCTGACAGAGTGTGTGGTTGTTCAATTGCATTGAGTGTATGGTGTACGTATGAGGATATATATAAAATGAAAATCATAATAATATAATGCAGCCAGAAGAGCAAGCCGGGCATGCCATATGGATCAAAATGAAAATGATAAATGCAAAATAAAAAGAACGCAACAACCAAAGGAAATCATATACGTAGCAATGAGAATAATAAATTTAATAATAATTTCATATTTAATTAAGGTACGTGATTAACAATAATGATGATGATGATAACTTGTCTAACTGTAGCCTTTCAAAATCTTCGTTCGATCTAACAGTACGTTTTTGTGGGTTGTGACATATCAACACGAGAGGAGGATATTTATATATATAATAGTAGAGTAGTAGTACATACATATATCATATATACATAATATACTACAAGTCTAGTTTGAACTGAATCACTTTTACATTTCAAATCACTCATTTTCTTCCAAATGGACATAATTAATCAGAAATTAATCCAACGCATTATCTTCGTAGCACATAACTAATGAATTTCTTCATTATCATCTTTTGAATTTCTTGTAAATCGCATTTATAAGTAGGTACGTTTTATATCTGCATGTGTACTCTTTTAAAGAATACTCATCAATTAGTAAATAGATACCATGATATATTATCAATATAACACAATATTATTATACACATCCATACTATTTCCTACATTCAACAGTAGAAATAGTAAACACAAAAAAAATCATAACACAAAACGCAAAATAGTCTTACTTATAATAATAATAATAGCCAAACACTATCTATGCCTCTGGCATTTCGCTATACACTATGTTGTAAATAGCATAAACGAGATTATTACAATGTTGTAGTATATTTAGTACTTAGTATGTATATGTAATTAATTTGTTTTTTCTTTTCTTCCCTTGGTTAATATTATCTGTACAAGTGCGTAGTACGTTAGTTCTGTTCATAAAAATTGTTCTTGTTCAACATATCAATTTAAGCAGAGAGAGAGAGAGAGACAGAGATTCATTCAACGTGATGAACCATGTCTTCCTGCATGTAAACTCTGAACAAACAGAACAAAAGAAAAACGGAGCTAACGTATTAACCACATTGTACTGCATACGACAGTATTTCACCAAAAGTCTTATCATCAGTTTTTTTCGCAATCTCCTGCAAGTGTCTTTGAGAGACACTGAACATTAGAATGCAGTAGTCTTATACACAGATAATAGTGAAAATTCCTTAAAAGAGTAGCTATAGATAGATATTGTTTAGTCTTAATAACTTCCCCATCATTTTGCTCGTCGAGAGGGTTAGTTATAAGAAGCTAAGTTATTACAGATATAGTATGTACTAATGTATTTATATTTTTTTTTCAATATTACTCTACTATTGTGTACATTGAGGTGATTAGTTATCATTATCTAATATTTATAGTTTTCAGTAATTACTAATTACATATCATCAAATGATCATAACACACATTTTTTACTCTCACGTTACGTTACTCACCAGGGCCAGCACTATTATTCTATTCAATTAACTCACCAACTCTGGACTGTAAAACTTAAAACCTTTCCCCATAACATCCCGTCCTTTCCCTTCCTTTTTTCACATCCACCAGTAGTAGCAGTATCTATATACTTATACAAGGAAAAGTATTCATCAACAAGTCTTGGCTAACAAGTCAATTCATAAAGAATAATAGTAAAGATTTTAACGTAACTGTAAGTAAGTAACTAACACAATCCTCCGCTGTTTTTTAATTCCTCTAGAGAAATACATACAATCCATTTCACGGTACTGTACTGTACAATTTTTTTTCAGTAGCAGTACACTCATACTTAGTCATTCTGTTCGGTATAACCTTAAATGATCGCAGCCAATAAGTAATCATCAAATTCAATCAATATTTTTCTTTCAGATCACAGATAGCAGTGATCAGTCTTTACTCTCGCGTTTTCACTGTTCACTTTTGTTATTATTTGAGACTGATCTGGCTACAGCTACGCTTTGTACAATTCCTCTTTGCAATGCTTAGACTTTGACTATTACATTTTTTATTTTAACTAAGGAGAGGATGAGTCAATACCAACTAAAGAATACACACAAATCATTTTTGTTTTTCCAATGAGCGAGCCAATTTTTGTTTTTCTATGCTTCTTTAGAATATATTCCCTTTTTTTCCTCACTGACATTTCCTTGCTCTCCTCGCTCGGGCGATTTAATTTGGCCAAAAGTCTTCGTCAGTTCGTCATTTTTCCAATGAGTTTTATGTAATTGTTGGATGAGAGGGAGCGAAATTCAAGTCAAGGGGAGATCTCAAAGTTTGGAAAACAAGAAATCAATCTAAATTCACATAGTACTAGCATTATTGGCTCGTCCCACCTAATCTAATTCAGAAGAATACTGTAAAGTTGTTTATCTGGACTGACATGATATGGCATCCTTTTGTCTCTCCTTATTTATTGGCATATTTATCTCTATGGATTGGATATGATTCCAAAATAAAATTGTAAAAGGCAGCTGTAACAAAACCAGTTTGTAAAATATAGCAGGTAGTAGTGGTAGGTAGGTATATAGGCATATAGTAAATATAGATTAAACTTAATCAGTATTATGATATTATAAAGGTAAAGATTTTTACTGGTCAGGAGGTCAACGGTGGATCGTTTTTATGGAAAATACTAATAACACATTAGCTTTTATATTTAATGTTACTTACTCGACTCAACTAGGTTGTTTTTCTCAAAACTTAAAATTATTCCTTTTTTAATCTGAGTTTTCTAATTTTATTACTGCGTGTAGCTAATATGTATGTAAACTTGCTATGCATGTGGGTAGTTTTTAAAGGGAGCTATAAATGCAATTCCCATTGATAGCTTATAACTTCTCAGTAGGAAACTTAATGTTGTTCTATTATTATCGCTACGCTTTTAAATTGTAATAATATAGTAGTAAAGTTTAATACAAATGTACTGCATGTATAATAAGTAAGTATCAAAAAAACATTAACTTAAGTATAATACAAGTGTACTAAATTAATTTTTAGCTTTTTTGATCGTGTCTCGATTCAACTCTAAAGACATATACTAACTAATAATACATGAAGGGTCAATCTTAACTAACTATTCTTCATTTACTACTCAAAGATCTATAAACCATTTCAATATATCAGAAACAGAGAGCAGCAAATTAGAATTCGTTTAAAGCAGATAACTATGCAACGTGGGCAAAACAGGTTTGGTTGGATATTTGGTCTTTTCATGTTTCTGTCTTGCTTTCAATTCCACTAATTCGAGGATTTTCTCCAATCAAATTTTGTACAAATTACACATAATCAACGTACAGTACCGTGCGAATAATACGTATATAATATACATACACGCAATTATACTCCACTGAACTGTAACTGATATTTTGTTCGAACCACAATAATCAGTGTTCTCTGCTCAAGACAAACAAACAAATCATTAGATTTTTTAAAACAAATAATAATAAATGATCTTTTGATTTCCTTATCTTATTAACTTATTCTTTTGCAGATGATGACTAAAAAAATCTATAAAACTAATTTCTAATGTGACTGGACTGATGGTCGGGAGATGACTCGATTCGGATTTTTATTATCTGCAGAGCATTTTTACTACCCACTATAATTGCTATCATAAACTATAGAATAAAGAGACTCAGGTTCTTTTGGTTTCTTGCAGTAATTTACTGAAATTGTCGCAGGAATCGAGTTAACTTCCCATTAAGCTACTGTATTGTGCATTATACACTTTTTTTTGAAAGTACCAGCATGGGGTATCTACTCAAGTTACGAATGAAATATTATAATAACATGATAATTATTACCTCTCTTTTTGATGTTACTAGTAGAAAAAGAAGTAGCTTGAACAGTTTCTTTTTAGAGCAGTGTATCGTCCAGTGAGTATACAGACACTTGCAGAGTTCATTATCTCTTTCATATCTTAACAACAATTACACTAAATTACAGACTAAGTTTTTATAATACAATAATATATTTTCCCTTAACCCTTTCATCATAATATTTCAAAATCAAAGAAGAGACTAAGAATTTTGGGATTTGGATTTTCTGCGATAATGCGTTACGTGTAGCCTGGCCGAAATATCTTTCATAATAATTGTTGCGATATAATTTGGTATAAAGTAAATACTATGCGTTGGATAGGCCAATTATCTTTACCATTGGAATCAATACAATAATATAATAATATACTTAAGAGTTCGGAATTTTGATGAGGATGACGTGTGTTAAGGAAGACGGCTTCATGGTCACGTTGAAAAGATTATGTTTTGTTGCAGACTTGTGTCGCGTGCCCAAAATACCTTCTTCATCATCAGCACATCATGTCACTCGGATTGGATCAGTGGGACCGGTACAGTTTCTTCTTCGCGAGTACATAACCCTCACTCACTACAATCGTTCCACCTTTGGTAAAGTTCCTGCAAATAAACAAAATTTTCCTCATATAGAAACTAATAGGTACTCATGCATCCATAATAATAATAGCAAACCTATATCAATGGCTAAGCTAAACTGAACAAATGCTCAAAACACAACACACTCAAAGATTCAACCAACTTTTATGCTCATTTCAAAGAAATAAACAACTTTAGACGTTTTAGATTTTTACAAAAGAACCCAATTATATTTTCTTAGGCCATTCTACTAAACGAACCTGAAGGAATAAGTAAAATGACACCAAATGACTCTATACTACAGTTTGAATACAGCAACCCAACTTGTTTTCCAAGCTTTGGAATTATTAAAACGAGTCAGTTTATGATTCGGTCATAATAATTCCGCGTCTCGTCTTAATGTTGTTTGTTACTTTTTGTTCGCCTACCATCCAAGCCCTCCGCAGCAGCCAATCACAATGCTAGAGTGCACACTTTTTATTTATCTCAGACCGGTCGAGCCGGGTTCTCATTTAAGCTAATCTATATTATCCTGCTTGAGTTTGTTTACTTGCAACAGCTCTTTTATTTTATCTTTATCTTGTTTACGCTTAAGCTACAGCAAAACCACTCGAACAAAAGAATAATATAATATCAACTGGTTTTTTATACCAAAAGAAAAACTGAAAGAAATAATGGTAAAAATGTATATATGGAGAAACAACACGTACGATGAGTATACCTCTGCCGTATGTACAGCATTAAACATTTCCTTCATCCAGCTCCTGCTGAAGGTCAACTAGAAAAAACTCTTTGAGCATTGCATGGAATTGGACGACAAAACTAACTCATTGCGTTAGGTAAGGTAAGGTAGTAGAATTTTTCAATAGGATTTTTTTTTCAATCCTATCTTTAATGACTTGTGGATATGCTATCCGAAATAACTTTTAAAACATCCTCTCAGTGACAAAAGAAGAATTCTAAATGCATACATACATATCATCATTAACATCCATTCCTTTTCCAATTTACATTATAGTAGCCTTAATCCTTGCTTTGCTCTAACTAAAGCAACAATTATTGTTATATACGGGAATGCACTCACAAAATTGCATTTACATTAGACTGCACACTGCCTCATTATAATATCACTATCGACAAACAAAACAGTCAACAACAACACAACGGAAACGAAAGTTTCGTTTTTCTCTTTGACAAGAGTCAAGATCGAAGCATAGCATGGGAAGAGAGCATGAGTAAAATCTGAACTAAATGTTTCCTTTCAATTTTGAAATGCTATATAATGAAATTTTGTTGCCTGCAGCTCTCTGGGAACATTATGCATGGCCCAACGTTCCTTTTACATTTTTACATATGTACCACATCCCATTTCTTAATTAAATATACGATAATTACATTGTAAACTTCTTCGAAAGCAAAAGAAAAGTTATTGTAGCTAAACAAATACACTAGCTCTACACATAAAATGAATTGCAAATAACAATTAACTCACATTTTACATTTACAATTTACAACCATCCCTATATTATTATTGCTATTCAATAAACATTGATTTGTCTTAGGTTCTGTTATTGTTGTTGATATCGTAGATCACACCACACAGCATGGGACTTTGTTCCTTTTAGTATAGACTACCTTTTAACTAACTATAAGGCAACTATTTTCTTTGATTTACAATTCCTCAACAACAATTTCTATGCTATACAGACCCTTCTTTCGTAAGTACTACAACTGCTATATACCTAACCTTGCATATTTCTACTGAGACAAACACTAATGAATGAATAATTACTTTGCCCATATATCATGAGAATGAGAAATTTCTATCTCCCAAGCTAAAGTAACGTCACTATATCTGTTTTCTAGTACAGTACAGTTTCGAGAATTACTGGAATGAATACTGGTAATTAAAATCAAAATTAGTTAGACTAGAATGTGCAATTTCTATTAGTTCTGAATTTGCTCTACAGTTCTCTCACCGCCTATCCATCAATTTCATCAAAACAAAAAAGTAAAAGTAAACCAGTAAAGTCTTAGTTAGGTCGAATTATTTTATTCTATATTTTCCTTAAAGAAAATGTGTGCCCAGTTTATAACTAGTACTTTTTTAATGGGTACACACACGTCACAACATATATTTAAAAAATGCAGTATTGCGTACTCAGTACTCCTCGGCTCCTCGTGCAGAAGGATTATAAGAAATTCAATAAATTCATAAACAAAAAGTTCTTGAGATTTAGGAATAATGACTACCTACTGCAAAACAGCACAATTACAAAGGTTGATTATGACTTTACTCTGGCTCTTACTTCTAGCGTGACTCTTTCCATACAAATGATTTCATATTTTAATGTCTCTAGATGACAAATATGAAATGCTTTACTGTACAGTAATAACATAAAGTAAAGTAGGAAGATTTCTCTCTCCCAATTACATAGTTAAGTCGCGCATTTACCATTTATGAGGAGCA
>JAAAYG020061796.1:10941-41526 GCA_009936455.2 Tomocerus minor
GATGATTTTGATGGTGCAGATGAGTACTGAAGAGACAATAGAAGGCGAATGCGTCGGCGGACGTTTTAGGTAAGTAGAGCTGCATTTTCACATGACCTCTATAATTAACAGGCTTTTCTTACTGCTAAAATATTATATTCTTCGAGATAAACATGCCCAGTTCTGTATGCACATTAGGAATAGTGTAATTTATTCACGTCATGCTGCATTTCCATTATTTTTTAATTTTAAATCATATTTCTTATTTACTCGGCCAAGATAATAATCCCTTTCTTGTTTTTGACCAAGTTATTAAGAGACTGAATCAGCTTGAGTGCTCTTACATGTTTAATCTCATTGCAAGTCAGTTAAGAGACATGCAATTTCAGAGTTGATAACAAATCTGTGGTGAAAACTTGCATCCGTGTTTGTTGTAGGATTTATATGCAAGCAATTCACGATAATAAAATAAATGTTCTTTTCTAATTTATAAAGTACAATGTACTATGGTACATAAAACAAATAGACCATTGTTTAGATGGATAATATGATTTACTAATGAAAATGGAAAACAATTACTGTTTTTCTATTTGCATTATACAATGTTTTGTATTCTGCTGTTACAATCAATTGCTGGGTTTGACTTTCATTTTGGCAACACTACGACTTTTTAAGAATTATTAGAACAATATTGTTATCTCCCAGCGATTACAATTTTGCAAAACAATGAACAGAAAATGTCGTAAAGTCGAGTAAATCTATTTGGCAATCTTTGAGTGTGTTGTAATTTTCTTGTCAAAGACAATCTAGAAGTAGAAGTAATTACAGAAACTATTAAGACATACCTGAGAAATTGTGGCAGTCGAGAATACCATGGCCCGAGGTCTTCCCTCAGAGTTAAATGCAATTCGAAAGTAGTAACAGTCTGAGAGTCACACCGGACTTTGCCAATGTTCCTTGTAGTTCCCGGTCCGCCGAGAATATTAGTAACACCGCTGCTTATTATTTTATCCGACGAGCCGGAGGAAGAGGTAGAGTTGAGGCTGGAATTCGAAGATGAATGAGAATGGTCTTTCCGAAGATTACTGCTATGATGAGAATTTCCACTCTCGAAATTCAGGAGGATGAGACAACCCCTCAGGCCGCAAGGCTCTGTCTCAGCCATGCGAATTATATCACGAGATACTCGACTCAAGAGATCAGGAGGCAGTAAAACTTCGCCACAACTCAGGTGCTCCTTTTTAGCGGCTCGGAGACTTCCCTCAAGGAGAAGAGCGACGGCTCTAATAGTAGCCGCCAGCTCAGGGGACTCCATGTCGTAGACATCCAGATCCATGTTAATTCCTCCGCGATTAATATCCATACTATTGCTATTACCACTATTTCCACCGTGTCCATGTCTATGTCCACTTCTACGTCCGTGGCTATGCTCGCGCTGACTCCAGTAGCCACCTTCTGTAACAAAAAAAATGGTCATTTTAATTAGTAACTCCGAGTAAGAAAATCATTTCATATATTTACTTAGTTTACACATAGTTTGCATATATCACAGCGTTACACATAAAGTTATAAGTTTAATCAGATACAACCAATAGGATAACTTACAACCCATGATCTTTAGCAATTAAGAAACGTCCATGCACTGCGCACTATCAAAGAACTCAAACTCGAAACTGAAATCGAAATATTTAAGTTGACGCAATTTCCTCGCTGGGTACCGTGACAAGATGAAAAGTAATTTCAATGCATAAGCATTGAAATAATTTGCCATTGAAGTGTAACTTTTCCAAATGTTCTCAAAAGTGTTTCAAAGTTGAAGTCAGTAGATACAGCCTCGAGATACCCTAAATCGTTGCGAACACCGAAATGGACAAATCTAAATTAAATCTCCTCAAACTTTCGGAATTAAATTGACGTCAACCTTGTTACTGATTAAAAAACGCTGATCGAAAACGAACGATACTTCCGAAAACTCAAAGCCAAAGGCGATGCGACAACGAAACTACGAAATACGAACCCCGACAAATATAACTCCTCAACTCTGTCAAAATGCATATGCCGATGGCTAAATATCCATAGACTAGACGTAGACACCTAGACCTCGTCTAGACTAGCGAAGAATAATAAGGTGATACGTAGACTTGGGAATAATGGACGTTCGGATTTGAATTAACCTCCATCACCGAAGACAAAGATGAAGTTAGCTACAGCAGCGGTGTGGTAAGTCTATTTTCCTTTCCTAAATACCAAATGCACTTAATTATGACATTTTTGAGACTTCTGTCCAAAATATTTCAATCTTAAAGGTATTATGCATCAAAATAGATTATATAGTAACACATAACATGGTGTGTTATGTACGGCAGTGTTCTATTGGGTTTAGTTGGTTTACTGACATAATTGCTTTATTTCATGAAAAATAAAACAACCTTTATTAGTGTACAAAAAACCACACAGCAGTAAATACGAAGTATACACCATAATAAATGTTGAAATGGTAAATATGAGGCAACTATGAATTTGGTAATAAAGAGTAACCGCATAAATAAGGGCGAACAAGAGAGAAAAGGCTACCCTTGTCCAATACAAGAAGACACGATTTGAAGAAAAAGTCGTGGTACTTTAAAGAGCCTTTACAATGTTGTTTTGCTGTAAGAACCCCAATGCAATATGAAAAGAAAGATGTGTTTTTATTATACTGTGTAAATTACGAGAGGACATAAACTTTGAAACAGAAACTATTAACTTACACTATGACTGGTTTACGAAAAGGACTTTTTTTTTAAATCCTTCAAGCTATCGTACAATAGAAGGGAAAATTGTTTTTCGAAATTTGTCTTTAGTGACTGGTCAGTAAGAAAGTTTTGATAGCCATCTAATTGTACATTGGAGCTGCAGTAGTTTGTTGAAAGCAAGAGGACTTGAGTAAGCCATTAATTTTTTTGGGAAAAGGAAGAAAAGATGGTAATGTGAATGAAAACGTTTATCCACGATGATTTGAGTCACTGACTGGTGTAGGATAAAGAAGGTATATAGTTGGAGTTAAGTCAACCACGTGCTACAAAAGTTTGCGTCTAAATGGCTAAAAAGCCAATTAGCTACAATAAACTTATTTTATGCTGCCAAATTAGCTACTGCTGCAATGAACTGCCTAGTATTTACATCAGTGATTTTGGCACTGGGCTGAATCCACTTTATTTTACTATGCCTAGTGTCTACTCCCATCCTATCATCACTTCGTCTAAAATGCAATTTACATTCTGAACACCATATTTGCCTGTACAGGACTGACAGAGATGTTTCCATTAAAATTATGCTGGGCACAAAGTATGTAAACGCAGTAGATTATCATTTGTGTACCTATATATTCTAGTCAATCTAAAAGAGGCAGCCATAAAAGGAAGATATGCTTATTATTATGTGCAAAATCCTTGGTTATCTCCTATACTGTTTGAGATGAGTCCATTAAATTAGATTGTGTGAGACACGGAGAGATGCATGCAAGGGCTATTTATTTTTGTCCTATCGTTGATATTTTTCATGTTGAGTACAAAGCACAGTAGGTATTCTTCGTATCTGTATTCATGCTAAATTAAGTCTCATTATCTTGCTCGTAAAATCCTATATTTATTTATAGAAAGTTAAATTTAGTTTTTGCTTGTTTACGTGGGCTTTATGACTATTTAGGTGAGCATGCAAAGCGGAGCTGAGAACATAAAGATAAAAATTTATTGTTTTCTGTGTTAAAAGAGTGCGAGTGTGGCGAAGGAACCGAAAATCAAGTTGTATGACTGAGAGATAATAAATATGTTTTTTAACTCTTGTATATTGTATATCATGTACTTTATGTAATTTGCCATTAGTTCCGTTTAATATTTGCTTGTTTTGGCTTGGCCTCGTACTGTACAGCAGTTTACATTGCCTCTGTGTATTTAAGGTGTGTCTCCTCTATGATTATTCTCCTATTTGTTGCTAATAATGTATATTTAATCCTTATCATTACCGCATTTTATGAGCACACAGATCATAATATGAAACATATGCAGTTACTCGTAATGGTTCTTAAATAGCAATACGAACTTCTATACGTGCTCATTACTGTTAACCTCATATGTAGCTAGCTTATTATTCGTCAAATTATTTTAGTATATATGGTTATGTGTGGACCACCTTCGAAATGTCGAGAGTCATAATAACCATAACGGCTTTGTTGCCATTAAACAAAGTCTAATTCGTAGGAGAGCAAACTCAAAGATAATCCATCGAGAGAAAGCATTCTTTTTTATTTGTGCATAAAGTTCGTTCTTTACATTGCATTGCCTTGGCCTGATCTGCCATTATTCTTTATATATATATATATATATATATAGTATGTTACTATATATATATAATATGCTATTCTGGTATTAAACAGGTAAATTGCATTAAGTTTTGTGCTCGCTCACTTAACACTGGTGTCCTATCGTGAGTTGCACGATACACGTCGACGATTCTTCTGAATGCACAGAAATCCATGTAACTCCTTAAGCAAACAAAGTAGCAAGCAAATCACTGCAGCATTACATGACATTTACGAAGCTTGATGAATATTATCCTAATTAATGGATACAACAAACATGCTAATCTAGAGGCAGAGTCACTCTTGTTGAACCGAAGTGAACTCTCATGTCTTTCATGTCGTGACAAGCAAAAGGACCCAAGGAAGAGAGAGAGAGAGAGACACTGCCTTTGTAGACACTAATAGCTCTCAAATGCCACAAACAAAATTGCTTTGCATATATATAGGCAAGGAGTGTGTTATCACATTATACATGTCTAAATAGTTTTTCTGTACGTCCTACTGAAATCACAATCAGTACAATAGCACACCTGACATGGTTCTATATGTATCTACCTGTGTATTTATTATGGAAGAGGTATATAGTATATAGTATGCATGACCCAACCCATCCTCCTTTGATGGTTGCACATCAGAAAAAAATAAATAACACCAGAGGTGAGGTAGTTCTTACAATATATAGATAGGCTGTTGTGAATTTAGAGTTAGTTAGAACCATCCCAAATTAATTGCATAGGGCCCCCGAAATCCAATTGTCTATTGTCTTGTCGAAAATAATGGTTTTGAATGGTAGAACTTTGTATGGTACTCCTATCTGTACTTGTAGTAAATAAAGTCACCTCAGGTTAATTCGAGTCGCAGGTGCTTTCTTCTCTGACTATCTACAAACAAATAGAGTAGGTAAACTGATAGAACAAAGTTCTACCTTGTAGTTTTCAATGGGGCTATAATAAGTTGTTTGTGAGTTGATCTCATCTCATCCTTTTTACATTAGCCCTTTTGCGCGAAGAGGGTTTTCTTATGTTCTGTTCTGCTGTCTCGCTGTGAAAAAAGGGATTTACTTCAGTTGACTTGTTTGAGGAAAGGGAAGGAGGCAGGGAGAGAACGAGGAAATAGAATGAAGATAGCCAAAGCTAACCTAACCAAGCAAAGAAAAGTCAGGGCAGGCCAAGTTGGGACGTTTGACTTGCCTCATCTCTTCTCTTCTCTATTAGTCAAGTAATAAAGGCGAAGAAGAAGAGACTGAGCCACACAATAGATAGAGATAGACTCGTTTTTTAACCAGAGACTTGAGTTAACTACAATAGAAATGCTCTACCTTTACTTTAGATTAGTTTTCAAGAGTTAAAAAGCTCTTGCTCTGACTCACTCGCACTCGAAACAGAACAGAACTCCGTCGACTCAGTCAACTCTAGTCAATGTGGTGGAAAATTCCACTAAAAACTCAAAACTCAACGATCCTTATCTAAAACCCAAAGACGAAGGCAGGCAGGCAGTTTCAAGCCTTCTCATGCCTCTCTCTGTCTCTCTCTCTCTCTCTCTATAACGATCATCATCATCCCTCTAGTTCTAACTTACTTATCATCCTACTTGTTATAACTCGCTAAACTTAGTTATCAGTTATAGCTCCCTTTTCTCATATTGATGTGATGTGATGGTAATTGTAAACTGGATTCTATGTAGTAGTCCGTGAGGTGAACCCACACACAACAGATTCTCTCAAATATCTATACACACAGCAAGAATATAGTAAGCTTTAAAAGCGCTAAGAAACAAGTGAGAACTGAAAATGAACTATCTTTATCTTTCTGTTTGATATATATGCGCAAACTTCATATATTATACATATATCTAGTAATGATGTTGTAGTTGTTATATGAATTTTATTTATAATACTATATAGGGTATAGAGACCATAATATAATGTGTTCAGGTAACTACAAAGTACTATCTGTTTTCCACCAGAGAAACATTAAGTGCAATGTATAATAATATAGTGTGTAGTGAACAGAGTGAGTGAGTGCAATCGTCTTCACTATCTGTACAAAGTACTTGAGCCGCACCACACAAACACACATTTAGAAAGACCACAGCCAAAAAGGAACGGTTCACGTCCCAGAATAATGGGAAAGAGCAGTACTCAATTTTTGGTGTGTATGTGTGTGTGTGTCTGTGTGTGTGTGTGTGAGAGAGCTAAGGTAGTTAAGTTAGAAGGGAATCTATAATAAAAAGCCAAAATTCTATCTTCACACACATACATGCACATGTGAGCAAATAATAAATCAATCAACTTAGTTTTCTATATCGTCCCATTAGATTCAACTCTCCTCCCCTTCTTGCCTTTTCAACATTTGTCTATAGGAGTTAGGGCTCTTAGAAATACGATATTCGCGACCTTTTCTATACCGTAGCTTCTTATAAGGGTGATAATCTTTTGTTTACGTACTCTAGTAATGTATTTTCTGTGATATTTTGTATTATATTTTGATATTTTATATTCTATAACATGTGTCCATTGGGGCAACCTCCCAAAAAAACAAATCCTTGAATTAGAAACCCAGGACACACATAGAAAACTCAATGCATTAGTTAGTGTACATAAACGTGAGTCTTAAAAACTCCTACACTATCAAATTCATCGTAATGATTTAGTAGAATAATTTCGAGCTCTCGTTAATGTTCTTCTCACTACATATAATATTATTAGAGCCAGTTTTAAAGAGATAGTTAAGCCAATGTCAGAGTTGTAACTACCTAATAAAAGTCATATAGGCTTCTAATTCTTAACATATAACAGTTTAACAGAATATGCAAAGAAAAGATTATTATTCAAGCAAATCTAAGTTCACCTGTGGTGTTATTCATACATTGTTACTTTTGTAGCAGAAATTATAAGATTTTATACACAGTAATCAGTGAAATGTGTCGAAGTGCAAATGCATGGCTCTTAAACTATTTTTATGTTACTATCTTATCAAAATTCTTGTTAATACATAAGTCTTAGGATAAAAACCTGCCTCATTATGATAGGGCTTAGCTTAGGCACGTAAATCTTTTACATTCTCAAATTACAAACAACAAGAAAAATGTAGAGAAATGAAATTTCCGATCTTCCATTCAGATAACATTCTATTGTCTACATACATATAGCTAGCTACATAGCTATAGCTATAGATATATTGACTTGCATATAATATATCTATATGAGTAAATATCTATTGCTTTATACTGTAAATTAATTTATCTCCTTTACGACTATTACATAGTAAAGTAGAAAGAAAAATCCACTCACAGAATACTCAGCCTTAAAACAATCAGCGTTAATAAAACATTATAATTCAATTGATACAGTGTGTGAATTTTCCCTTATCCAACAAAAATATACTCACAATTGAATTATAATGCGAGTCTGACTCATTCAAGTTCAGTTCTCACAATCAAAATTTTTATGTATCTTTGCATGAAGCTATGAAGTAGTAAATAAGGAAAGACTATGTGAGTTTATTCTTACAAACAGGTGGAAAGATAAGAAAATTGTGCTATGACTCATACTCATCGCTTGCAATCACATCTATTAACTTTAATCAAAGCACAGCCATTAAATTCAACTTGCTACATATTTTTCTCTCTATGTTTTCCTTCAGCAACTGTTTTCTGGAGGTAGGTATTTAATAAATTCTATGCCTTATTTCAGTCACGTCACGAATACTATTCCTACGATAAACACTAACGAGGTAAACGAGTTGAAAAATATTGTGCAACTCGATTAAACTCATTTAAATAATTAAATCATCAATGTTTCTAAATTAGTATACATTCCTACTATATCAAATATAAAATATATATATTCATATATTATAATGTGTGACATTTTGCAAATAGACACCGCAATTGCTATTGCATTTGTGTAATGAGAGAAGTCTTATAAGTGTAAAATTGTGCCAACAGTCTAACTAATGCAATGTCAACTAGGTAATCTAATCCAAAGTAAAGCTAGGCAAGGCGAGTCAAGACACAAATGCAAAACCACATCAATATCACACATCACAATTACTAAACTCAATTCGCACTAGATTCCATTTACTTGACTTGTACATTAATTTGTTCTAAAAACAAGGAACTTGCAGAAGAAACATCTAAGTCAAGATAAATTCACACTTGCTTTACTACATGTGCTAATATTTAATATGCTGCAATACAACAATCGAGACTTGTATTAGGACTATAGCTATGCATCAAATATCAAAATTAGTAAATACACGGACGGATTAGTAAAGTAGACATGGTGTGACGAACAGAGTGACCTAAAATTTGTGCACACACTACTCTTTTAAATCAAATCACGTTTCCCCAAGACCAGCTTTAGTAGACCAAACAAGACCAGCACTCAACTTGATTTTACTCTTCACTCAAACTTTAATTCAGAACGAAGCTAATCTGAGGAGGAAAGGGTTTCACATTGTAATTAGACTACTTATAATTAATACATTTGCTTTAACTAAATGATGATGCATGTCCAGAATTATAGTAACCACTTTATTTCCACAGCTTCAACCTCCTTGCAAACCAAATTGCACTACTGCTTGTCATAATAACAGTACATGCATAGATGCATAGTGATTGGGCAATCCTTTCAGGTCGACTACATATGATATGAATAAAAACAACTGCCCTTAAACATGGTGCATCGGTATATTATGTACAATGATTTAAAATCACTTTGTTTATCAATCAACATTACTAACAGGGATTTATGAGATGTAATGGAACTTGCTAAAATTCAAATTGATCTGGTCATTAATAGTAAGATATTAATTATTAGTTAGGAATGAATGTCTAAATGGCGAAAGGTTTTCTAAGAAATATAAAAAGTTTTTCCAGAAGAAGAAATTCAAATTTCTACTGTCTCGTCCTAAGATGTAGGCGCAGTAAGAAAAGCGAATTACAGTAGTATTTTTAAGTGTTATTTACTTAATGGATCATATTATCACAGTTTAATCGAATTGAAGTTAACCTTGCAGATAAAATGTTGCGAAATCCTGGTAGATAGATACATAGAATAGAGAAAGAGCTGAAGATACTATTATATATGTAGGGGGTATAATAACAATGTTCTTATAAGTCAACAGTATGTATAGGGGAATTGACTACATTAAGAAAAGTGCCACGCTACTGATTTTCAAATCGTCTTTTATTTGCTAATACAGTGGAGACGGAGTCATTGAGAAGAGAAGGAGTGAGCTTTATCTTTATCTTGTAGAGTTTCACAAGAAATGCTACTCTTTGGCTACGTAGAATAACTGAGGAGAAAAAGAAGAGAGCTACAAACAATAAGTTTGTATCAATGTGTGTGTGTGTGTACCTCTCGAATCCAATTTCATAGAGGACAGATTTACAATGACAATAGCTGGAGATGGGGGTGGGAGATATATGTTCAGAGGACAAATAAGACAAGATATATATCTGCATGTGTATATATGTAAGATATATGAATCAAAGAGACATATATGCAATATGCACATCAGGGAAAGGGTGCTAGTGTTTCCAAAGACAGAGAATATCAAATATATACATAAGGTTGTCTTTGTTTGGTTGTCGTAAACGAAGCAAAGATGGTTATTCTATTTTACTCAATCCAATCTTATTATGGCAATTGCGTTGGGAAGGATTCCTAAATTCTTATTATACTATTTCTACAAGTTCCTCTCGGAGGACTAGCACATTCCCAGAAATAATGTCTCTTCAGAGACCAATTATTTGCTCAACTCAGCTAACTGAAAGTCAACTCGAGTCTTTGCAACTTGACTTCATTCAATTCTACGAATATATAGTTAAGCCATTCCATTGTGTTTTATTTTATGTAGTTATAACCATTCTTCTCTTGGCTCGACTTACTATCATTGCCAGTCTAATATTTGGGAAAAGCAGAGAGAGAGAGAGACTCTTTGTTTACTTGCCTCGAGACTTCTTGACTTGATCTGTCTTCTCTCTCTCTCTGTTCACTAAATACCATAACTATAACAAACTTCTCATCCCTCCTTAGTTCAGCAGAAAACAAATGCCTGCATCAATAACTAGAGGAGCAGAGTACATGCTACAGATGTAATCAACCGAAAGAAAATATCATAAAATAGTAGAGCATACGAAAGTATAGGCACTAGTGGCACTAAAAAAGCTTATATACCTAGTTGGTTAATGAAACTAAAATTCAGATGTTGTCCTCTGAAAGATGACTCTCTTCTATACTCAAGGAAAATAGAGCACAAGTTTATCTAGAGCCTAAAAACCAAATTATAAGACTTGAGTTTATTTCCTATCTTGGTTTGATATTATTATTAGTCCAGCCAAGTCAAACTCAATCCAGCCCACTAAAATCCAAATAGATAGATAGAGAAACTAAATCCATAAATAAATATTACAGCCTTGTCCCCAACTCACTTATCTATAAACACAGGCCGTTATTATATAGATACACAAGTAATTTTATATAACTACATAGTGGATCTGATCAGACTTTAAAAAATGGTAACTTCTAACTTGATATAGCATGGCCGTTTTGTTTTATGATGATATGTTGTTGTCTTTCGACACTGAGAATCTACTAGTATGTATCTACAGCACGAGATATTTAATATGAATGTAGTGCATAACGTATAAGTACATAAATACAAGTTATATAGCTTACTGCTGTGTATTATGGACATAATTTCAATGAGTGTCATTAAAGAGGTTTACATATTAAAGTTATTCCATTAGCGTGTAAAGAACATGCTACGTGTAGCCTATTATCTTTACTATAGATATACACATATATAAATATATATATAAATACAGTGAAATAATATTATAGTGATATTATTGTTGTAAGTAGAGATATGATGAGATGTTTTGAGTTTTGTTCGTCAAGTTAAGAGTAGCAAAGCAAGCAGTTCACTGTCCTCTAGTCGAAACTAGGGCGGCTACAGCTACATTACATACATCTCTTATGTAGAAAGGATGGAAGGCAAACGAAACCAAAGGCAAATTGTGGAGTCAGGACAGGGAGGACTGATGTTGATTGTGGAGTGATGTGATGTGATGTTAGCAAGCAATTTCTGCCGTTCAAATCAGATGAAATAAAATAAATGCCTGTCTATATAACTATTAAAGGTTGTCAGCAAGTTCTTGTAACGCTACACTTGTACACAACACACTCACTGCATCCAGTTCATTACTGAATGTGACTATGTCATGTGAGTACATGAATCTAGAGTGCTACACTCTATCTCCCTCATTGCCTTATAGTATTTGACTTAAATATCATCTACCCACAGATTTTATACGCATGCAGACACGTTAGAGTGATGCATAAATACTACTTTGCCTCAAAACTGTGTCTAGACTATAAGTATTCCATAAAAGTGTTTGAAAATTATCCCATATAACTCCAAACGTGCTAACTAACGTAATAACTACGTCTAATGCAATAGAAAATCATTATTGTTACATTGCTTTGTTCAATCGTTTCCTCTCTCTCTCTCTCTCTTTATTCGAATCATGAGCTAACATAATAAAATCCTAAATGAACACAATAATTCCTACTATGATCTACTGATACTTGTAACGCACAATAACTACAAAATACAATGCAATATGAGCAGAGTGTATTTTCCAATTAACCCCACCGGCCGGCCGGTAACAATCATATCGTACGTAACATAAATATCATATCTTTATGTTTTTTATCTTTTAATCTGTTGTACAATTTATGTTTAGTCCTATTTTCTTTTCTACTCCTACATACATACTTCTGTACAGAATGCACTTATATTATCTATATATATATTTAGATTTATAGTCAGATTATAACTCAGAATTCACGTACGTAGGTATTAATGTATCTTGTGTTAGAAGTTAGAATTTCTATGCATGCAAAAACAACTCTCCTGCTACAATAGTAGGTGGTTTCCTTTGGCACACTATATCCTTTCGTTTCTAATGCTCTGCACATTTTATATCTATGCAACTCGTAGCTCTTTATATACGTAGGTAATGTAATCCTGGTATGTAACAAACATATCCACTATTTCACATGCAATGACCTCTTATGCCAATAGCTAATGCAAATGTTATAAAGTCACTTATCACTTGCCTATAGCATAATATAACCCTGCAATTTGCAACTAATATTTAACAGGCAGCTTTTGATATATTTTATATTCATTTATACAGGAGGATGTTTTGTTGAATACAGAGTGGGACTGTTTTTCACCAATAAATCAGGCTTACGATTAGTAGTGCAGTGTCAGCACAAGACATGTCTAGTCAACTTACTAACGATAAGTAAAGTCCCACTATTTTTTGATCCTGCCGTGCCCTAAACAATCCCTTATCATAATACTCATCTTTAGTTCAATAAGGTTATCTATTGCTCACTGTGGGCCATAAACATAATAAGATAACGCTAAATGATAAATACTTTACTAAATACCAATGAACCACTTATATAAATCACTATAATATGCATATTCTTCAATCCTGATATAGCTAATGCCATATTAGCCACATGCCATAAAGATGCCTGCAATGAGAGTCTCTTTTGTGTAGGCACAGGGATAATAAATACTTACCTAATAATAATAATGCTAAATGCAAATGAGGAGATGAACTTATAAATACACTAGCACTAGCATACAATAAATTATACATAAACGAAATGTGCCATAAATAATTTCACTCCTTTGCATTATGCATAAGGACTAAACATATTATAATCAATAATGCTCAAAAATAGATCCATTATTGTAAACACTCAACAGCTTTAATCAGTATAGTAATAACAACTAGCCCATAATTAATAAATGACATTCGCGTACATTGTCTGTTCATATTTTCACGTAAACAAACTTGAAACTATGTTGAAATTCCAAGTTGACAATAGGTTCGAAAATAACATTTGCATCCATTCATGAATTGATAATAGTTTAATAAGTCATAAGAATCACTTGCTATCAGTTCATAATGATCTACCTAGATGCATTAATGCGTGTATGTCTGTGTGTGGCTTTTTGGAGTGCACTATTATGATGGAAATTAATCTTGCTAATGTGTTTGATCAGATAGGAAATATTAGTTGGTCCTGTGTAAATATTTTCGATGATTCACTTCTTCATTACATTCGGTTGTCAATAGGCAAATTCAGCCTGTTCAGATATTTACCTTCAGCTCAGAATATTATATTCACTTTGCTTTTCCTCTCCAGCCTACTCATAGCTATCCTCTTATTATAGTCAGCTAGTCTAGTTGTGCATAGCTGGAGTTGAGTGTTTTCATGACTGTGCATATATTTATTAGCTCAAGATTATTTTCATGACTGCTCGAAATCTCTTAATGTTTTTCATTGCTGACTCATTGCTGTGCTTTACCTGAGCCATTAGCTACCTGAAAATTCCTGTTCCGTCCTGACTAACAAAGGAAGCCAGGAACTCTCTGGAAAACATTTGTGCCATAAAAATCTGCTTTCAACTATACTGAACAGCATGCCATTGCCCACTAATAATGCTGGTTGGTACACTCACTCGAATGACTGTATACCAAGTTGATAACTCCAACCTACACACAGTCATTCTTGCTTCTGTTACATATGGATACATTGAATCACTTTGTGTAAACACTCATTTCATCAAGAGCCCATGCCTATGCATAGTAATGCAGAACCTTACATATTTAAAACCACTAAATTTGCCTACAGCCTTTATTTTAACTATTTTAAAACGATGATGATAGTACACTGCTAGCTTATCTAAGAAATGAGCTCTAGATATTTAAACCTAATGAAATTATAAAATTGGGTGATGGTTGCAATAAATCAAAACATAGAATCATGTTAATAATGTTATGCTACAGATTGGTAATTGAATCTAGTTGAAGAAAACTGAGCGTATGCCTGAACATCTTATAATAGAGATTGACTATGATGTAAAATATGAATCTGTGATTTTTAGCAATTGTCGAAGAGGTGAAATATTGTGTTCTATAAGATGTATTCTCTCTCTCTCGAGTGGATTCTGCTATGTACAGGTATTTAAGTATCTATAGAATGGTGAAAAAGCCTTGAGTGAGAGAAGGGGATGGAGTGAATGAACGGCCAAGCTCGACCAGACCAGGACATCACATCACAACACATCATGCTTACTTATTATCACAGAGAGTTAAACTAAACTACATACTAAACTAGTCAAGTCTCTTAGCTGCTAGACTACTAGAATGGCGGAGAGTTAAGTTAAGGTAGATTCTCAACAGAAACATTGTATATGGCTACATTGGAATATTATGAAGCTATGAGTAGCTCTTCCATGTCTAAGTTTACTTCATTGTCCCCTTTATACAAGAACTATTCTGTTTTGCATTGTTCGAGGTTTGTTTGAACTTTTGCAATGTGAAATGTGAATGCAAATTGCAATTACACTTACAGTACGGCATGAGAACAGTACTGATGGGGAGTACAGTTCAATAAGAGAAACGTCATCGTGTGCAAAAGCCGGTCGTTAGCTAAATACGATCTACGACGACGACGAGTTCTATTACAATCTTCACAGAGATAAACTTTTTTCATAGCTTCTCATGTCATTGTGATATCTGTTTGCAATTAGCCTGCCTTCATAGCCCATTCTTAAATATCCTTCTTTTCCTACATTTTTTTTTATAATTCTCTGCCTTCTTAGTGTATAATAATATGTAAAAGTGCATATTAAATGAGTAGCTACTTATAATGTATATATAGATAGATAGATAGAGAGATGGAGAGAAGAGAGGTTAGTTTAGCCGGCTCGTTGGCTTTGGCTTCATCTCAGAATTGCAATTTAGAAACATTAAAGTGTGCTCACAGAAAATCATTGCACACTCTCAGGCTCAATTCAAATCAAATCATTCACAAACTCGGCTTTCCATTCACTATTATTATAATTAGGACGGCTAACGTTTCAAACGCTCACTTACGTTAGCTACGGACTTTAACCGTTTGAACTCCTATTTAGCACTAATGGTGATTAGCAAAAGAGCTGTAGTCGTTTGTACGATAAGAGAGCGAGGAAAATAAGTTACACGTGTGCGAAATCAGAAATCAGTTCGGACACTATAATTAATACCTGCTAAATAATTTAGCCTGCCCTAAGAAGATAGATTATATAGTAAGGCTGCCAAATCCTATCTTAATACCTAATCTACAAGATATAGCATTAAATGCTAAAAATATCTTATCAATAACAATAGCTATCAAATCTGTTGGGCTATAATATGACTCTGTGCAGGGCACAGATAGTAAATATGAGTAAGCAAGCGAATTTTCTCTTTCAATGCACAATTTTAATATGCCATTAGAGTCAAGTGGTTTCATTTTGCTCCTGTGCTTAGGCAATTATGCAGAATGCAATGTGAAAGGTAAGGATGAGTGTGAATTACTTGCAATTCTAAAGATAGACACTTGGGGCTAAACTAATTTTTAATGCAGTTTTGATTGCAGCACTAAAATTAAGTAGTTCAACAATGCCCGTGTGTGCAATATGCGAAGAATATTCTACCAAAAGATATAAATAATGATTGGAAGGCTGAGTCATTCACTTCACTCCCTGTGTTTTACTGTTGGAAGAGCAGAGAGTGAGAGAAGTGATCTGAACTGTATAAAATTTTATTGCCTTCTCTGATGGATTCCTTTATGGCAGGGCACAATAAAATAAATCCCTTCACCATCCAATTCATTTGCTAAATAAAAATCGCGGCTGATAATTAGGGAGCAGAGGCTGTTGTGCTGTCTCTTTTAATTTGTCAATTGAGCAGAGAGGAGATTGCAAATTGCAATTTATTTAGCTGATCCTTTTTAATTCCTTTGCTTAGCATTGAGTGTGGCAACTCTAACTAAATGACTAGAGGAATGATTTTACAATGGGGAGAAAAACACGTTATAGTAATAGCGTATAAGTCTTTTTAACCCTATAGTTATCTCCTATATAAGTAATTATAAGAGGAAACTAGTAACTAGCAGACCTAAATTAATATTCTTTGTGTCAATAGCTAGATTTTGTTTAGCTCAGTAGCTCATTGAATTATCTGATGCCATCAACATAAAGTACTAATGTACTTGGACAAGAAAAGTAATTTAGCTTACACGTAAAATATTGCTCTTTAGAATCATTATAAGAATTATAGCTATAATATATAGTAATATATAAAGATATATTATGAATGTATGCATGTACATAAATACGTGAGTTATAATGTTATGTGAAGTCGTCCTTAACATCTATGAAGATGCTACAGTAGAGTTGGTGGTGATGAAGATAGCATTGTACATACTTATTGGCTATTATTATGATTTTACGACTTTGTTTACTTTAGCTGGTTATTTGCTCGTTGAGGCTATATCTGTGATGTAAAGGATGTGAAGCGTTAAAAATAGCCTCCGTTGATATTGAGTGTACAGTGTATAGATGTACAAGGAGCTACATGCTTAGGATGGGTGTGCTACATTAAAAACAATCTTATCAAGGTTTAAAAATACGTCAGCCGACAAATGCAATAGAATCTAAACACCGCCGCACCGGCAGTAACTAATTAAGAATGGAATTAGCTGAATTCATAGCTAAGTAGAGAACATGAAATGCTGATAAGCGAGCGATATGGATAGAGAAGATAAGTAAATGAAGTCCTATAAGCTACAGGTTTCCATAACTAGTGTAGATAACTATAGGAAAAGCAAGTTTAAAAAATCCAGCTCTAGTGAGCTCCAGTTTACACCGGTCTCATCTGTCGATAACCGAAATGTATATATATATGCTAATGTAATGAGTGAAAAAGATTGAATTACCTTTGAAAACATTGGAGTTGACATCTAACTCGACGTTTGACTGAATGACTTCCATTACTGATTGTTTGCGTTGAATTATTTTGTAAAATGAATAGTTAGAACCGAACAGGTAATGTCAATTGCTGAGCTCACAGTCACAGGGTCGTGCAAAAAAAACTCTTCTGTGTCTGTGAGTGAGATTATGAAAGACAGCGTAGTATTTTGTATTTGTAAATGTTCCTTACTACATAGGGTTATTTATTTTATAAAATTGTACTGTTCTCTCGCTCCGAGAGCAATTCTCAAAACATTGCAATCGCTCCGAATTCTTCTTCAACCTCATCAAAATCAAATGTAGTACTTAAGTTCGAAAAGTATCACTCGACTAGTTTTTCTCTATATATATACTTGTATATCATAAGAATGTATAATTATTATGTATATATGTATAAGCAGTAGTAGTAGTAGTAGTAGTAGTAATCAAGAGGTTTTCTTTATACAGTGATAAATGAAGAGAACTCTCCGTCAAATCAATACAGAAATTGCATTGGTACGAATAAAGTTACTGTTTTCAGACAGTGTAGTAGTTAACGGGAGAACAAAATAATAATTGTCAAGCGATGATTACGATACAAGAGAATGGGATCTAATGTAACGTAGATTAACAGCAAAGTAACATAACGTAATAAATTGCCGGTTCTTGCAGCAAATTATGTAACAGAGCAGAGGAGTTTCACACAATTGGGCTTCTCTTCTCTTAGGTTCTACTTTAGTGTACTGTACTCTGATTGAATAAATGTGTGCAGTGTTCTTGTAGGAGTACGGCCGGTTGGACTGGACTAGAAGGATTTTTCTCGATCAACAACTCATATGTGAAAATAAGAATTCTCTCTACACATAAAATTGCAGTATAGAGAGAGAGAGATTAAAGAGCTTCTTCTTCTTCTTCTTCTTCTAACTTGTGAGTGTTGTTTTGTAAAATGAGTATCAGCACAGTCTCTTCAGATTGACAATTGCTTTGGTGGATGATGGAGTTGCTGTTAGCTAGCAAACGTCCAATTGCTAATGAGTGTCAATAAATGACTGAGCCAGGTTGATTCTATCATTCGAGATTTTGATTTGTCAAGTCAATTGCGGATGGCTAAGTTTCTCTACCGGCTTTTTTCTCTCTTCGTCAATGTGTCTTCCTTGTTGTTGTCCTTGTTTGCGTGTGCTAAGTCTTCGAGTCTCATCTACGATCTCTTGACTCTCTCTCTGTTATTTTCGGTCCGAGGGATCTCTTCTCAAGCGTTCGTTCAACTTCTTCTTGTTCAAGATTAAAAATGTTTGAGTGGGCGAGAGAGAGAGAGAGGAATCCTTTCTTAAGCTCACAAAATCAGCTGAAGGATTCTTATGTTGAAAATGATTTTCGTAAATGAGGAAGAGTTGATAGGAAACTTTTTACTTAGCCGTTTGTCCTGTATGCGTCGTAAAGTAGTAAACTTTTTGGGAGAATCCGTTGAAAAGTTGTGAAAGTTTTAAAAAAAAAAGTCTGTTTTGTTGCGGTATTGTTGATGTAGTGGATTGGATGGAGTACAGTACGTAGATTAAATGTAATGTAGTAAAGTAATAACAAGGGATAGCTAGTTGATGTTGTGTTGCCCCTGTCTCTGTCTGTCTGCTGCAGCGTGAGAGATGTTGATGTTGACTGCTCGGCTTTCAATGCAAGACTGAGCTGATCCTGACAACTCCTTCTCTTACTAAGGCCCTATGCACAGCTCCAATCTACTCAACTGAAAACTCTCTGCCTTCCCTTTGCAAAACTCACAGAGCTCTTGCCTTTGCCTACTACCTCGCTCAATAACCAACCATAACTACATACTTAGACTTTATACGTGCATACATACATAGCCCTCCCTGCCTGTCTTTACATCAGCTTTATTCTTCCCAACTTCCAACAAATACTCTCTATATGCTCTCAGATGGGGTGATTTGATATAATACTCACATACACTATAAAACTGCAGAGACTCACACATTGCGGCTCAATACTTCTATATAACTTCCTTATATTTCTATATATATCCTTACAATACATCTATTACATTGTATGTATATAGAGCTCTATCATTTTTACTAAACATATACAGCTATCTAGTTTCCAACTATATATAACATACGTACAAGCAGTTTTCCTCTCCCGTCTCTTCTATTCTACAGCTTATTATTCTCCTGTAGTCTCTCCTCTCTGTTTTCTCGATTATATTTACCTAGCAAAGAGCATATTATATTAGAAAGCACTCCTATATACACATATATAGCTTTATAGAGTCGAGTAGTTGTGCATGTATGTATGTATCTGCAAGTTTTTGCTATTCTGTTGCTAGTTGCTTCAAAAGTTTAGTTTCTTCAGTCTTAGTTCTCTTCTCTATGTACAGAGACTCTACTAATAGAAGTACTGTAAAACAGTATGACGAAATACACCCGGTTTCCAAATCATGCTTTATCTATATAGGAGGAAAGGTAGGCTTTTGAAAGGCAAAGTTAAAGCTTAAACCCTCTTTGTTTTTTACAGCTCTCTCTCTCTCTCTCTCTATAATTGTCCTTTTGCTTTGCTTGTTTTTCTCAGTTGGACTTGCACTGCTTTAGCTTTGACAGGAGTTGAGAGTGAGTGGTTGCTGGACACAGGAACATGCATCGTTGTTCCTGATTTTTAGGAACGAAAACGTTCACGTTCACGTCGAGTCGAGTCAGTCGTCAGAATAATGATGTTGTGTTGTAGCCACTGCACACTCTGCACATTTATAATTATTCTATAGACGGATTTCCCTGTAAGTTAACCAAAGTTTTGAAGGGTCTTTGCGTGTCCTGCTGTTCTATTTGCAGCTAAAATAAAGCTCCTTCAATGGAAAACTACAAACCGAATGATAAGTCTCTCTCGTAGCTCTTCCAAACAAATGTACACAACAGAGATCCAGTTTCTCTCAACTGACAGCACTCAGTCTCTTTGCAAAGGGGATATATATGCAATATCTCCCTAAGTACTCTTGCGACTGTACATGCGAAAGCGAAACTAACCAAATACATGGAAAGATTCAGAAAATGTTTTGGAATCAGAACGTTTTCTGTTGAAAGGGCAACAAGAAACGTTTTTCTCTCTTCTGCCTGTCTGTTCCTGAGGCTTCACTTCTATTTCTATTGATTGATTTGACACTTTTCTTTCTAAAAGGGCTCTTGAACACAAATGAAACGAAGGGTAACTAATAAGTTAACTTATTAGTCACGATACTTCTCTCTCTCTCTCTTAACTTATAATTCTCGGTATCCTACATAAGTACCTATAATGGCTATAATATTTCAACAAATCAATGGTTAGCAATAGGATAAGGGCAAGAGGCAGTATATAATTAAAATAAAGCCTCATTTCCAACTTTGAACAAGTAGGGACGCAATACACTTAGCTGTTACGTATGATCTAGCATTTATTATTAGATTCGGATAGCACGTACTGCCTTCTTCGACAGTAATATTACATTAAAGCAGAGCATGGTGCACTGATATAGTTAATCTACTTGTGAGAGGAGAACAATAGAGTCAATGCTCATGAAATCAATAAACTATCTGAAGCATATGGCTATATAGAGTAAGTAGATGAAGGAGATTCCCCTTTTATATCTATATGGCTGGAGATTGGAGAAGTTGCGAGGAAATAAATGAAAATGCGGCTGAATGCTTTGGATTGGACTTACATTAGAGCTGAATTGCATTGGATTGAATTCTTTGTAAAGCTTCTTATTGTTAGTTACTTTACATATATTTCGAGTATATCTTAGGATGGATCCTCCGAGCCGTCAGGCAGGACTACTCTCGAATATTAGCTCGTCTCTTCCTAATCTCCTGGTGAAAATAGAATAGCTAGTTTGTAAGAGTGAAATCATTGTCAATTTTTGCGGAAGATGCTCAGTGAGTGAAGTGAGTGAGCTCAACTCAACTCAGTCAGCACAAACTCAAACAACTCGTTTAACTACCGCTACAGATTGTATAGGATGATGACGGATGCTGGGCTTTAGCAGATGCATAAATCTGCCCTTTTCCTATAGATACAGAATATTTTTCAAACACTCATGTCATTTAGACACTTACTATGCACATAAATACAACCTATCTTTCATAATATACTTTCAATCCGTATCGAGCATTTCATGTGATTGTATCCGAACGGAGCAGGACTCGATCAAAATCCCTTCCTTATCTCAATGTAATATAAAGGATTTTATAAACACTCTTTTTCTAGCAACGTTCGTTCTGTGCACTGCATGCAGTTTCGTCTTTTCTACAAAAGCAACCTTATCCATTTTCCCCTGAGCGACTCCAACTGCAATAGCAAAGGAAAGCATGCAGGAGGAGTAGGCAGAAGAGCATAGCAACAGCATTCGCTCAATTTCACATACTGCCACCCGGCAATTATCGCCGCCATAATGCACGGCCCGTCAAGATCAACACATTTTTCCAATTTTGAAGCAACACACGATAGTCCTCATTTATTTTTTGCTTGTTTTTTACTGGCAGATATTTACCAGTTTTGTGGAAATTAGGATTTCTGATGAAGACTGCAAGTATTATGAGATCTGATATGACATTGTCCGTAGTAATACTATTGAAATGCAGTATTATCCCATTTGGTTATATACTTACTTTGAAAACCCAAATCAGCATGAATTTGAAAATGAATGATATTTACCTATTTGAGAGTTTTAATTTAATTTTCAAGCAAACTGAACTTCATGAAATTCTATCACCTTATTTGCAACTCACATTGGAGCAAAAATGACCAAGTAGTTAAAATTAATCTAAAGTTAGTTTAAATCAGGTTTGATTACAGGTTTGATTATATAATCAAGAGCAATCACTCTAATTGAAAATAGTGAACATGGTAGCACCACAACTAACTATTTAAATAGGTAGATTGCATTTATTGGGTCAATATGTGAGTTAATCAGTTTTATTATAGAATAAAAGTGATTCCTCACAGGCTGTGATTCCATAGCCGGTAAAGTCAAAGCGCCGGTGTTCATGTGCCATCGTTTGGTTCTATAGAAATACATGGGTTGCCTGCTCTGAACTTACTTTTAGCTTCAGATAGCACGGCATGGCATCGCTTCCTTTGCTTATTTCATTCCCCCATTCTACATACATACATACATACATTAAATCTACTAAGTATAGCCAAGTTATCGTTAGGCGAGTCTTTTGGAGAGAAATAGCAGGGCGAGGAAGCAAGCGACGGATCCATTTATATCCTATACACATCTGCTCATGACTTCTCTACCCTTCCCTTCTCTCTCTCTCTCTCAGTCTGCCGATAGATTATAGGAGAGCTAGATAAATAAATAGATAGGTGAGTGTGCACTTTATACAATTCTACTCCCATACCATCATAAATATAGCCATGAACACATATACACTGCAGTTCACACACTACACAAGATCCAGCATTACATTGTACATGTGTGTGTGTGCTCAGCATCTATATACTTACTATTCCAGTTTAATATTAGGCAAGGGAGGCTTTATCAAACTCTGCTCATCATAATAACTCTTCTGTATACATTTTACTTTACACTTACACCTCCATATACATACATACACAAATATAATAAACACCGAGAGTTCTGTCTATAGAGTTACCACATTGCCCGTCCAGTCCACCACTGTTCTAACCCTGTACAAATAATATCTTATTACTTAACAATCTTGTGCTTAGATGACTTCCCTGAATAGCCCTACTACTATGCATTTACTTCCATCATATAGCACTTTGTAGATTTATTTGCAAACCATGTGTGCATTATGTATACATCATGGGCTAATGCATGTGTGAAAAAGGGAAAGAAAATCTCAACTTACAAACTTACAGGGTTTAGCATAATTTACACCATCATCATTTCCTGTAACAGTTATGTATATGTGTACTAAAAAGACTTTTGAAATTGTAATACAAAGACTTTGTACACTCTCTGTAAATTTGCACACTTGGGTAAGATATTTTCTTACTTTTTCTTTAGTTGAAAGATTTTCTCAGATTTGTTTAACACATTTAGCATTTTACAATTGCTTTTATGGTATGTTTGCATGTCATTAGAAAGGAGGTACCTACTAGAGAAGTTAGTTTTTGTCAGTGTTGCACTACGTTGTTGTAAACACATAAAAAATGCTACATAATATGCGTATGTATGTGTTAGGAAATTAAAGCATGGAAAAGGGCTGAAGGACATAAGGACATATCCTTCGTGCCCTAGTGACAAGACAATACAAAAATACAATGTAGAGATGTTTCTTTAGGTAATAATAACGAAATTGCGGATGTGATGATGTTAAGGTGTATATAAAATAGAACGAAACGCAACTGTCCAGAAACACCAACCCAAACTAGTGGCCGTGTAAAATGGGGATGGAAAAGATGGAGTCGGGAGATATGACAATAATATATAATGTATAAATTGTAATATATAACCGGGCCACTAGGCTCTACGTGACCAACAGAGCATTTCTATTTCTCATGGATGGGATTGGTGAATTTAGGCGAGTTTTTGTTAGGAGCATTAGGTAGTTGAGCACGTTTTGTCGGTCTTCCAGTCTGTTATGTACATTAGATTGGATTTGTGACTACCCGTTTGGTCATTCATGAGTCAAAGATTAAATTACTATGCAGCTCGCTTGGTGTTTTCTGATGAATATCAGTATTTTGCGGATGCCCTTTGCGAGAATCACGTAGGTGAGCTATAATAAGTAAGAACTGACGCACACATTGTACTACTTCCAGATAAGTGTGCTCCAATTTCCACTAATTAAATGAATAAAAAAAGAATACTAGAAAAGGTGTGCTTCCTAATAGAGTGAGATGAGTTAACAAATCCTACACGATATACAATTAAAAATAATAATAATATCTACAAAGTAATACAGAGAAAAGGACGAGTGTATTAATCGAAGGGAATCTACTGGAAATATAAGGCATAATATATAATTCTACGTAGTAGATAGAAGGCTGAAAGAGATACTTGAAAACAGGATGACATGACTTGACATGAAATGGAACAGCAGACGCTTAGCAAACTCCATTGTAGTATTTAGTGTAGTGTGCAGTTCCCTTGCAATTGTGTTATTATAGCAGCCGGCTGACCCGTGGATCCTGATTTTAAGCTTTTTCAGCTCTGGCTACCAGCTAATAACATAGAGAGAATTAGAAAAAGCAAAGCAGAGCAAGGAAACTATAATATGGCAATATTAAGGGCATTGCGTATTTGCTAGACCCGGTCACACAGACAATTCACCAGAACAAAGGAATATATATTGGAGGAAAAGGAAGAAACAGGCTGGAAACTGGTGAGCTGACAGACGTAAAGTTAGGAAAGCTTCTGCCCGATATAATAACAATATTTTCAGGCCGACTCTTCTCATTCCTTATGCATACAAATTGAGAAAAGCCTATTATTAAAGTTAACAAAAACTTCAGCTCACCATACACAAAATCTAATGAGTTACATTTTCGAAACTTGTCTGTTTTTCCTTTGCCTACTAAGTACCTAAATCTAACTATCATAGTATATTTTGAAGTATATGATCATAAGTATGCAAGTTGATTATTTTTGCCCGCCTGCCTGCCTAGTTTTTGGTGTAGCAGTCCTTATGTCTTCTTCGTCTGTTTTCTTTTCGCTCAATGGTTTAACAAGGAGCTACGAACTTTTGATCAGATCAACGTTTCAATGGCTACATGCATATTTTTTCTAAGCTTTGAAATGTTAT
Organism: Tomocerus minor; assembly: GCA_009936455.2. Taxonomy (NCBI): domain Eukaryota; kingdom Metazoa; phylum Arthropoda; class Collembola; order Entomobryomorpha; family Tomoceridae; genus Tomocerus; species Tomocerus minor. The sequence continues at coordinate 35,865 of JAAAYG020061796.1, forward strand.
AAGAATTGAGCTCAGTTCTCTACAGTACAATTCTATGCTAAATAGTAAGCTATATGCTAAAACTCTGAAAGTATAGACAAAGTATAATATAAGTTAGAAGTATAACGTTCTAGGTCTCTCTTATGGTTAGGTTAGGTAGATGTTGTAGAGATACGTAATGTGTATGGATTCAATCTAAAATCTACAAGTATGGCAAGTCAGCACGTACTCTTCTTCTCTTTGTCAGTAATTTATTCATTTATGTATCATATTCTTTTCTGGTTCTTGCATTTGCTTACTGACAGTCTGCTACTTGTGCCGAGCCGTCGAGAACAATTTCGTTCTAGCAAATGACTAAAGAGGAAAGGCTCAGACAGAGAGAGAGAGACTGATCATGGAAAGCTTTCAAATATAGCAGGCCACAAAGCAAAGTTGCCTGCATTGCATTGTAAAAGTCGAGCAAATGTAGTGAGGGAAGGCAATTCGAGGGAAGACAGCCTTCCACAGATAACTTCAATTTTGTTTAAGCTTTAGTTTATGCTAAAATCGAGTAAAAGCCTTAAAGCTCACTCTCTGAAACGTCAATTTTCCTTCCTGTGCATAATACTCTCCACCTTTTCCTCTCATATCTATTTCAGTTTATCATACAAGGCTGTTTACTTGTTTAGAAGACTTGACAGAGAATTCCGTCTTCCGACTTACTGTAAGAGCATCTCCTAAAATTCTCAACTATGTCAGGCCTCGTCATATTATACGGAAAGTTCTAGTGTGCAGATATTAAAATGTCAATGGAGAAGCAGCATAGCAGCATAGTGCATAATCCTTATTTATAGTGCGTCACACTATTCACTATAGTAAAGCATTTAGAATTTAGAACTTGTGATTTTCTACCTTTATCTCCAATAGGCTTTAATGGATTGGAAAATACAGTAACAAATGATAGGTAAAGCTCGACAATAGAAATAACTTTGCAACTGTTTTTAGCAGCAAGCATTGATGTCCTTTAGTGTCCTTTACGACTTGTACCACTGAAATATTAACGCAGTTGTCAAAAATAGAAAACAAGAAGCTTTGTATAGTAGCTGTTGACGATGACCATGGCATTGAAATCCACATCACCTAAAGTTCACCTCTATTTTACCATTAGTCATTGAAGACAGAAGCATTTATATGAATTTCAGATAGAGTCGACTGGAACTGTTGGAGGAATGTACGGCAATTTCTCAGAGTAATCATTAGAAATCGATTCCTTGTGGTTACATGCAATGGAGCTTGGCTACGCTCGTTCAATTTGGTTTAGAATAGAAAAGTATAACGCTCAATAATAAATGTGTCCATCCCTGCCTCGATACTTTATTTACCTACTAAAGAAAGTCATGCATTTTTAACTTTGCACAATGTAAAACGTCAAAAACATTTCAAAATTCCTTATGTCTACAACTGTACAGATAGCTTATGACTAGTAGCTACCTTTGAAAAAAAAGCTTAACTATCAAAGGAAATGTTAATAAATACACAATAAAACTTGGTTTGGCTTGCTTCCATCAACTGTCCGACAATATGTTAGTACACTACTAAATAATACAACTATATATATAACTTTTTTTTCCTATATAACATTATAATAACTTTAGATTCTATATAAGATCACCTGAATCTATAAAGATATTATAGCACAACAAGTTCTCTGGTTGTGCATTAGCTATAAACTACTTTTCTAGTCTATAAAATCTAAAGAGATTGATATTATTTGTAAGTGTTAGAGAGAGAGAGAGAGAGAGAGTAGAGTATAGTGTATGTATATAGTACTTGTACGGATGCTTAGAATATTATAGTTGTGGTGCTGCTGGAAGAAGAAGAATATATCATGACGGAGCCAAAAGGGCTACAAAACTCATATGCACATTATACAGACAGATATCGGATAGATAGGTAGATAGCTACTCCTGCTATGAACTTTAATGCAATATCATTATAGAGATGCAGGACAAGAATACATCTCAAGATACATGTCTACAACATAAATTGTGCAAAGCTGGGGATGGGGCTTTTAGGGCGGCCATCCCTCACATCTCTCACATCCACATTGCATCTCCCATCACATCACATCCCAACTATACGATGGATACTTTTATTGTTAGCAGAATCTCAAGTCAACATATAAAATAGGAGCAACAATAACCTTTTATCTCCCTATAAGCCAACACAAAATCTCCGTATAATCTACGGATTCTTAAATATAAATCTACAACATGCTACCTAATACTTACGTACATTCGCTCCGCACTTTTTCCGTCCAAAAGAAAATTTTCAGAACAGACAGATACAATAGTGGCCTTACAAAACTCCTATTTTTCATTCTAGCACATTCTTATTCATCATCTGAATATATCTTTCCGACCAGTACAATAGGACAATGCAAGGTGCAGGCAAGGTTCCACAAATTCAATTAAAGTTTCATCAAAGGATCAACAACACTAATATACACATAATATATGATAAATAATATTCTATTTTATTATGGAGAAGTGTGCATTATAAACTTGTTCCTTAGTTTCTCATCTATTACTATTATGCAACAATAATTTATTGCATTTTTTATTAGACTCTTCTGTCACAACTTCCTTTATGACTCTGTTCTTTACTGCACACTAATAATGTAGTGTGCATGATGGAAGTTTCAGTCAAAAATACGCAAATGATTGTAATTTGATTATTTTTCACAAGGTACAATCGCAGAGGCAAAGTTTTCTTGTAAGTTCAATATTTGATTTTGAAAAAGGATTCTCTTGCGTTGCATTGCAGCGTGTAGGTGCAACGTGCAATGAGTGATGGGGAGAAGATGCTAGATTCGAGAAGGGCTGTGATGTGTGTAGAAGGAAGATATTAGCATCACACGCAGATTTAGCATTACAATGTATTGTACGCAGAGGTGAATAGTGTTCGTGATGGATCGTGTGGAGCAGATTCATCTAAAAAACCTACATGGAGTCGTACATCATTTTGTCTATCATCTAAAATAACACAGGACAGTTATAACTATAAGGCTCTATATACTATAGACAGATATGAATTGCCATCACCTCAGCATCCTTATATGCTACGGATGCTGTGAAAAGAGATAAATGCGCATCTCCATGCATCTATATAGCTGTCTTGAGTGCACTCAGGTAAATAGAGATTCACATGATAATAGATTGAAATAGTGGACTCTGGTGCAATGGTATATATCATAGAATAGATTTGAGGTGCCCAGGGGCAAGCCCTGACAACTTGACATACACATCACAGAATTACAGAGAGATGCAGGGAAGAGAAGAGATTAGAGCATTTAAAAAATACAAGTCAGTCCAGGGAAGCGATAGCTATACGCAATCATAAATACATAGTTAAATAATGGAAAGGTGCATTTACTATTACTAATGTGTGCACAGAGAGGCAATAATATACAAAATATAGCTAATATATAAAAGTCAGCGTGTACTATACAAAGTCAAGTCAAGTGCAGTCAGTATATAAGCTATCAGTAAAAGGAGAGAATGGTATAAACTCTGTTTTTTTGGTCGTCAACATTTAATGTATTTTTTGCTCACGACTCCACTACAACTCATTTGAAGAAAGGTGAACCTAAGGACGTAACATAACTTAAGATGCCTTGCCTAAGCTTCGCTTTACAATTGACAACCCATGTAATTTACCTTCAAGTCATATCATTAGACTCAAATATACATACGTGCGTTATAATCCTCCAGCAAGAACAGAGCTGTCCAGACCCTTGGAAAATAAAACTGGAAAGAGCATCAACTCAGAGGAATATGTGTGTGTGTGTGTATGTGTATCTCTCTCTCTCTCTGGCTTCTTTAATATATAAGAAGATAATAGCCGAGATATTGTCAGTGTTGTAAACTTGACTAATCCTAACAAAGTACATACATGCACAATGGATACTAATACGCACACACTGTATATTTATAACTCATATACTTAAATGTATCGATATATACATTGTAAAAGTTAGTACCTAAGACATGTAATATTCTGACTCATTCTTCAACTTTAGTTGCACAAAGGAAAATGTTTAGTAGGGAAGCCTATAAACCCCGAATAGACAACAAATGGAAGGATATAGACGACCTCCTCTAGAGCCTTAACTATAAGTAGCTAACATTTAACAATGAGGGTAGAAGGGACTGATTACACATTCAGTTCTTTATAGAATCCACCTGCAAGCCGAAAATGAACACTTCAACCTCCAAACTATCTATATGCTCCTAACTAATGTTAACTACCATTACGATATAAATATATAGGCTATATAAGAAAAAATCTCTGTATACATTTCTACATTGTGCAATAGGGAGAGAGAAGAGGCAGAAGATAATGTATGTAAAATCAAGAAAAAAATATTAAATAACGAGTTTCAAGTCACGTACTTGGATTAACATTAAACTATAATAAAGTGCAGAGAGAGAGAGAGAGAGAGAAAAACTTGAAGAACATCATCTCGGAGCCACTATGCACGATCTACTCTGCCTCTCTCTCTCTCTTTCCTATGTAACGTGATATCAGAGATCGTCAAGTGTATTATCTATAAAATAAATGTATATTTGATAGGGATTCTCTCAATATATTCCTTTGTTGTTCCACTCACATTTATTAGAATCCAATTTAATCTATTTCCATGCTACCTTCTTCTTTTTCCACTGCTGACCCTGAAATAATGAAACTGGCTCGCTGGATAAAGAGTCTGGTTCAGTATTACGTACACAACAACCATCATCATCACATCTGTTCCATTATGTCCAGCTAACCAAGACTCCTGCACTTAATACCAACCTCTATGTATTTTTCTAGACTACCAGATGCTTATTCTTAGTACAAGTATAATAATATTGTGAACAAGACAAGATTCTTACCTTCCTTGTTCTCGTCTTGATTGCATTATGTATTCTACATTCTATCCTCCTCCTACTACATATAATCTATTTTATAGTTTATAGCCATGTACATGTAGCTTCAACTTCTACAAAAACTTGCACAAATGGTACATGCTGCACCATATGCAATTCTACGTGATTATCTTTTAAATTATGCAATGTACGCTCGTAGCCAACAACGTGCCATTGCCTATGTAATACAAGAACCAGTAGAATTTTTAAAATAAAGAGAAAATATACATCTACATATTCAGATACATCATACTACCTACAGTTTCATGTGAAACGGCTAAAGAAATAAAAGTTTTGCTCACAATTATATGTTCATACAAAAGAAACTATGATTTTACGACTGTGCTTATTAATTGTGAGCTTATTTTAAACTTTGGCTTGTAAATGTGAGCAGGTATTTTTTGGCTAAAAGTTGGGTTAATCCAAGGGAAATTGCATCCTTAAGTACAATAAGCATATAATACTATTGTAGTGCTGATTAAGAACTCAATGCAATTGTGCATTTTTCTTGCGAGGTAGAATAATAGCAACTGTCTTATCATAAGGAAATTATGTAATTCAACCGGACTTAACTTTTTCTTACACCCAACAGCTGTATCAGGCCCTAGTCATGCATTTGACACATCACAGGAGAGGCACATGATAAACAGTGTGTCTAATAAGCATAGAGCACGAATATAAGTATAGGTATAGGCATTGTTGTGCATTGCATAGAATCCGTGATCTACTCACTT
>JAAAYG020061907.1:0-36631 GCA_009936455.2 Tomocerus minor
TCATTTCCCATAGTGTTTTTTCATTTCCCGGAAATTTCCCACTTTTCCCATATTTCCCACTTTTCCCACTTTTCCCAGGTGCCCATCAAAATGGGGTGGGAAATGGGAAAAGACGAAACCATGAAGAGTGCTAACCTGGCTAAGTAGAAAGAAGGAGGTAGGTGGTGGGTGTGGGAAAGCTGTGTAGTAATAGAAGGCAGGCTCTGTGGAAATTGGGCAGGAGAAGGAAATCAGAGCGTGCAAATAACTAACGATAAGAAAGAGCATGCAATGGAAGTGATGTGATGCTACGGCTTGTCATGTTTGCTCTTTCTACTAATGTTTTTTGTAGGTAATATAAGAATTGCGGAAGGGAATGGGGTGGTGGCATTTATATGCAGCAGCACAGCAAAGAAAGAGCGACGTCTTCGTCCGAACTCTTTTCAGCTGATTGAGTGTCTGGTGTGTGTTAGCTAATAAAGAAAAATGTGTCAGCGTTTATAAATGCATTCTCTGGGAGAAGGATCGTAAAGCAAGTTGAGAGGAAAGAATTGAGAGATTGAGACGTAATGCCGGGATGTGTCTTGGCTCCTGCTAAACATTTCTGTGGGCCTTGCAGGGAAATGGAATTGACTGGAAAAGTGAGCGCCGCTTTTGCCTCTGTCGACTCGGTGACGGACCCAGTCAGTCGCCAATCCTTCCTGAACTGAGCTAGCCTCCCAGCAGCCCGAACGCCCTTATAGGCCACCATAGGCCGACCATGCATCTCCTGTGTCCATGGCACAAAATTCTGCTTGGCCCTTTGCCCTGTTTCTGATTAGCAACGAAAAGGACAATCAAGGACGAGGGGCATTACATTATTATTTACGACTGGCCCTGATAATGCCACTATTACGCAGGGTCTATACACACACAGCCCACTTACTGCCACTTCTACTTTCTCTTTAGGTACCTAGCTTCACATCCTATAGCGAATAGATTATTTGGCCACTTCCTATACTTTCCCTTATATCCTAGGTCATCGCATTAATATGTCAATTTTTTCTATCCAAAACTTTAGCACCAATGTCGCTCCTATTAAAATTACTGTTTAGCTTTGAAAAGAATTCTTTGTCCTATAGCCTTATATAATAAGCCACTTTATTGTGAGTTGCTCTTCTATACTTTTATTAGAGTATATCTCTAGGACCCTATCTGTTTTATTAGACATCTAGCGAGTTATAAATGTGACGGAGAGCTCTTTTATATGGATGGGACAATTTTGCAGACAAGGACGACGGTGTGATGTGAATGTGATGTAGGACTGGCGTAGCAAGCAATAACTAGACTTGTCTCGAGTGCAATCCACTCGCCTTCGATTACTTACACTTGGCACACTAGATATCACACAAAAATCTTTCCTCTATCAAACCCAGACACTTCAATGCTCACGAATTAGCAAAGGTACTGAAAGTCACATGCCAATGTGTCTATCAATCTACCTTCTGTGTTAAAAGTGTTGACATTGGCCGAAATCAAATATTGTGTTACAACAAACAGCAAACAAAATCCGGAGAAACACCACACACGAAGACCATTACGTCCTTTAACCTTTTAACTGGCTATTTTTAAAAAATATACGGAAAGAATGAAAAAAAATCATATTTTCCGGTGATTGAAACATTTTACTGATGGAGTAGTTAGTTGAAAGGAAGAATGCTACAAAGACGATAACAGCTATAGAAGGGAGTCAGCACCCAGCATTGCTTTCTACCCAGTTAAAGGTAGATCTTAGGAAAGTGGGAGTGTGAGTTGGTTCTCCTGCCCTAAGCAATAAGTAGTAGGGTAAAAAGAAGTGTAATGGAATGTGCCGTAGTCAGAGAACTCGTTAACTTTTCAATGGCAATGTAGTAGGGAGAAGGAAGTGGATGTAATTGGGTCCGAAATGAAGTTTTCTAAGTAGGTAGGTAGGTAGGTATGGCGCTCTAATGTGAGACTCTGTCTGGATGGAGGAGTGAAGAAAAAAGGGATGCCGCTTGCTAAATGTGCTTACTTTGGCTAAACATAAGGAATGACTAGTGAAGTCAGTGAAGTAAGTTGAGTTGAGTGTATAGGTAGGGAGAGAATAAGAAGGTGCCGATATGTCTGCACTATGTACATAGAGCGGGGAAGGGAGGACGGAGGAGCAGATCGATTCCAAATAATTTACTCCCGGTCGAATCTCCATTTAAATAACGTTTCATTCATGAATATTCATAGTGGGCGATATAAGATTTTTTATATGTCCAATGCGATATTTTGCGAAATTATTTCCATAAAATAACCATCATCTTGCCATTTGCGAGGCTAAGAGTCCACGGAGGAATAGGAGGCACGAGTTGAGTTGAGTGATATCAGATGAGGAATATGAGAATCGCCGCATAGCATCATCTCCTCCTTCCCAGCAGCCCACTACTGCCACTATCTCCACGCTGCACAGAAGAAGAGAGACGAGGAAGAAGACAGGAGACTCATCTCTCCTAAAATCAGATGTAGCTCTGGAACTGGAACTCCTGATAGTGAAACTAAACCAAACTCTAGAATTTCCTCCTTTCCCTCGCACGGACGTCTTCGTATCTCGCGACTCCCTCTCCGTCCATGAATTACTTCTCACTCGCTCCGTATTGAGTGTACACCATGCAGACGCTAACTGTGGCCAGAGTGCTATAATGATGTAGTGCTGTTGTGTAGAGCTCTACTTATCGTTAGTCACTCAGCTCTTGTCAGCACAAGTGCCAGTTAAGTCAACGCAAAGCTCCCTGCCATATTACTTAGCCCAGAAACTGATTACATTATTTTATAGTTAGGTTAGTGTGTGACGAGAGCATTTGAGACAAAACAAAATCGCCATTCTTGGAATATATCGGAGCAGAGGACTGATAATGAGGACATAGACAGAGACATTACATGTCTGTGCGACTAATGATAACTGTGCACACTAAAGACACACGAGACGATAGGAAGAAATGGAAGAAGGCATTCTCACAGTAGACACTCAACAAGCCACTGACTTCTTGGTTGAAAGAGGCGCCTTGAAATTCGCTCTCTTTCTCTGTGGCCGCCAAATTGAGTCTAAAGCGAGGCAAACGGAGCAGCCTCCCTCCCTCTTCCTTTTCCGCTTTTTTCTCCAGAGAGACATATCTTTTGCATCTATTTCTTCATAAGCAGAAAATACAAAGACTCTCTCTTTATCCACTCTCGACTGGCAACCAATATTTCCTTTTTCTATTATTGCTCATTCGTCTATCTCCTTCGCTCACGTCAGAGCTCACGCCTTCCCTCACACTCATCCACTTGTCTCAAGCAAGAAGAAAACGACACTGCAAGGTGAAAGCGAAATACTTTTATCTTTTCTCTCTCTCTATCTCTCTCTCTTTCACTCTAAAGTTGGCTATGAGAAATTCTATGAAATGGACCCACGTGCGATTTCCCTCAACATATGCTCACTCCCCATCCCAATTTCTACAATAATGCAATGATACTCCAAGAAGGAAAGAGTGTGTTGCGAGGAGAAAGTGGAAGAGTGCGGGGAAGCGTCGGAGGAAAAAGTCATAGAGAAACTCCCAGTTTGCATTACATTTTGAATTATATGTAGTAGTCAAATAAGTAATGTATCCGTGCAGAGGTAAAGAGCACGTAAGGCATCCATTTAAGCAGCCCATCCTTATAGCCGGCATTAAACATGTATATATATATACATATATATGGTTCCTACAGCAGCACTGCTGGATACCCCTCCAATATTTGTAAAAAAGGGCATATTGTTACTAATAATAATATGGAGTATCATATGCGAATATCAGCACTCCATTCCATTTCATTTTAGTGCTTAGGTAGGTGCAGTGCAGAGGAACGTGTCTGATACACTTACATTCAAGTCTCTATATCGTGTGCATTGAGGGAGTGTGAGTGAGTGAGTGCTCAGCCGTCGCCTGGTGTAGCAAGGCCGCTGTATTATTGCACATCCGACTCAGCTAGCTCCTTGCTGAGATGAGTGAATTCAGTTTAAGGAGAAGGCAGCTTCAAAATACAGCTTGACTTTTTGTTTAAACAGTCTTCATTGTTTCAGGCGATATTTTCCCCATTGCTAGTCATCAAGTGAGCATTAGCATAACACCATTCCACTCTCTCAATATTACCCTACTAAACTATCTCCCTATCTCCTCTCTCCTAAACTCCAAGAGACTTTCTTCTTTCTCTCCCTCCTTCCAACTCTTTTCTCCAACAATCTCACTTGCACAGATACCTTTCTCCAGTCGACGCTTTCTCCGCTCTTTCCTCCTAATGCTAAATAATATCGTGGATAGAGAGCGGCAGGGAGGGAAGTGGAGTAGACTAGTCTCACTCGCTCACTGGGTGACTGATCATCAGTTAACTGACTCAGTAAAAATGTCAATCCTTCTTTCTCCCCTCTCTAACTTTCTCAATTCCCTACTTACCTACTACACATATCTAGTGCACCTACTATACGTACACTCCTTAGCTATAACCCAAATTCATTCCCCTTCTTCAAATCATACATAATGTTATGTGCCTACCATTGGTTACGCAAATTTCACTCATACCTACTCGCATCTCAACCGTCTGCAATCACATTCTAATGCAAAGACTCACATCCAAATAGAAATCCCACTTCCCACTCCAACATAATTCCCTACAAATAGCCCCTTTTACCAAAGTCGTAATATTCAACTCTCCATATTGTTAGCTTCTCTCCCTATTCAATTTCCACTTCACATATCATTACCATTTCAACACACATTTACATAATTATTATCACACAAGAAATCCGTAGCATTGAATTTTTTCTTAGATAGCTTTATTCCCCTAATGCACAAATACTTTCTCTCGGCATTTTAATATGAATTCATAACACCATATTATTATGGTTTGCCGCCTGCCATACGTCTGTCTGACAAGAATTTTGGATGAGGAAAAACTATACAATAAAATGATAGCAAATGCTTCAAAATGATTTCCATTGCCAAAATTTCACATATTTTTTTGCAAAATTAATTTAGAACTCCGTGGAATGTCTGAAACCCTTTTTGAGATTTATATTCCTGCTCATCAAGCCTATTCTGCCAATTAAAATATAATTAATACGAATAAAAATTTTCCTTTTGCAGCACTACCTTTTATAAGCTTCTACAAGAGCAAATGAATCAATGATTTTTTTCCAAGAATATAATTTCCTTAATTATTTACAATGACTACGAAGAAAAAAGATAAAAAAAAGTCAAAGTCAAATAAATATTTCTCACGATTTCGAGTCATTATGTACTATTTACAGTAATTGGTTCGCTAGTGCTATTTTGTCTCATGTTATAACAGTAAGACACTGGAATCATTGAGTTGGCCAAGAGTACTAGATTCTTCCATAGTTGAGAGCAACATCTCAGTCAATATCTGTTGTCTGTGTAGTTGAGTGGATTCGGGAGAGGAAAATGTTGTGAGGAAGATTTGCATGGTAAACCGGGTTTAGTATTTCTTGACTATTTTACCGGATTTCGTTGAGGTGGAACTTTTAGGGAAGATGTCAATAAAAATGAGAGGAGCCCCTTCTGGCAAATCTAGCCTTCCAATAAACCAACTCATCTGATGTTCCTAGGGTTGATTTTCTTTTCATATACCTTTATACGTGTACAATGCGTATCTAATCGATAAGTCTTTCGCTAGAGGAACCCAATTACCATGAACTAGCCGGAAAATTATGTATAAGACAGCAAAACTTTATTCTGACTGACTTCCGAAGATAAGATACTTAGAGTGATCGAAAGTACGCATGGTAAACATATAGTAAAGAGGGTAAATATTGTAATATAAATTCGAAAAGAACTATGTAAGTCTCCAAATATATAGCAACACTTATCTGAATACTAGAAGGATAAATGTAAATACAAGCATTATCCTTTTAGATAGATCTAAAGCCGGATATATCCCCATTGTGTATTTTTGTACTTGAACAACTACAATTTGAATATTCTCTGAGCAGACATGTTATTCCACTATATTTTATTCAGTTCAATAAAACTGCGCAGTCCAAAAAGATTTGTTAGAAAACTATAAGATACAAAAGCCAATTCTCTCACATTGAACTGGAATTTTTCTAAGTTTTGTTAACCATAATTTTGATTTAATTATGTTATTGCATAAATATAATAGTATATCGACTATGGTAGATCTATTTAGTAACACCTAATATAGTACGTTATTTATACATTATATAAATATCAAATATTGACTGATTGATTTATAAATACTTTTTAAGATTTTTCATGCCCCAACCTTATATTTCCTGGGAAAATTTAAAGATAGTATGAAACATAAATATATAATACATATATACAAACATCCCTTAAACTGCCATGTGTTTAAGGGATAGTTTTTGTCGTAGTATTAGGATCGTTTTTGTCAGGCACATGTGTTACCGTGTTATTCCATGAACAAGGTTTGCGGCTCCTGTTAAATACCTATACAATGTTATTCTCCTATTCGCCAAATCCTATTTTAGTATAACAGAAACCGAATTAAGATCTATAGGAGGCACCTGCTACTAGATTACCTACTGGAAAATGGAGACCCTTCTGTACCGCAATTTTAAATTGTCGTCATCAGTATGTATATAAGAACCCAGAAAAAAACTTTTTAAATATATTTTTAAAATATTTATTGTAAACTATATTAAATCATATATTTTGTTTAACTCAATAATTTGTAATAAATTGACTGTTGATTGATTGATTCAGCAATGATTTAGCATTGATATTAGAACTGAGCTCAATGGAAGGGAAACTATGTTCTGCCTTGATAAAAATATCTCAGTACCTACATAGACACATTATACAGAAGTATTAAGAGAGCAGAATCAGGTATACTAGAAGAAGCATATTGAACGGCGAAGAGAACAATAGAAATCATAATTGAATATTAATATTTTAAAGCTTAATGATTACAAAGAGAAACATTTTTGTAAGGAAATCAATCTAAGCATGAAAAGTGTTTACAGAGTGCTATTTCGGAGTCGGGCTAGTATATCTACCTTGCCGGATTGTAATCTTACGATTTATATTGCTGTAATCCCTTGTAATGCTACTTATAATGAATTGCCGACTTTACCTTGCTTCAGACGGTGTATTGTTTGGGTAGTATATTTCCTTTGCATTTCTATTTTCTACTATGTTGCCACTTAGCAACAAGCTCTGACGGGCACCCTTCCATGTTATGTTTTCCAGCTAAGTACCTTAGTTCCTAGTATTCTACAAACATAATTTCATATAAGGCGTAGGTAATTAATAACCGTAGTATGTGTAAGGGTCCTTATGTATTTGTTAAAGACTCAAATTAAGTTCTATTCATCAAAAATTCTTAATTTGAACTTAATTTGAATCTAACAAATACATAAGGACCTTTACACATATGATTGCTACTTACCTACATATTATATGAAGCTATGTTTGTAGTGTACTAGGAACTAGGTAGGTACTTGTTTGGAAAACTGCGCCAGTGGCTCAGCGGCAGCACGGAAGGAAATAGAATTGGAAAGGAAATATACTATACGCAAGCAATGCACGCACCGTCTGAAGGAATGTAAAGTCCGATTTCCCTTATAATATTATAGTTATGAAGAACAATAATTAAATAATTGAAATTTTATAAGTCGACAGAATAAAGTAGAAAGCTGGAGGAGTTTGAAAGAGAGGATGTATATAATTTGTAGTACAGTCAGATTACAATGGTTGCATCATTGTATTGCAAATCCAAGCGAATTACATCCTGACAGAAGGAAGTTATGTATGCCGGGCATTTGAGCTAAAGTTGTTGTGCTCTCGTTAGTTGTTAGGGGGGAGACGGAAGTACTTAGGTGTTTAGTCTGAATTCAGAGGATAGGGATGTAACGTGTGCTTTCTCTCTGGGATAGAAGTGAATATATATTTAGGCGTCTACATAAATAGTTTGAGCCTGCTACGGGAAAGAAGATTTGGCGAGCATTTTAAAATGTAAATGGAGAGGGAAGAAGGGCGGAGAGATAGAGAACTGTAGGTGGTGTGGCGTATGGAGAAAGTATGGAGAAAGTATGGACAATAACTCAGTGCTGGGGAATGGGAGAGAAGGGAATGAGTGTAGGTTTACTAGGCTTACTCACGTTAAGCTCATGGTGGTACTGATCTTTTAAGTTGAGAGAAGGAAAAGTTGATGGGAGAAGTATGCGGATTAGAGTCTACAAAGCCTAAGTAGCGTAAGGAGCAGTATAAATATAAATACACACGGCTCAGATAAATGTAGGTACTCCTATCCCGTATCTCGTCGGCCCTATTTCCCTTCGTTACTAATGTGCAGTGGCTGAATGAGTCTTCTCTCTCCTACAGACAGAGCCCTACATGATACTGCGCTCGAAGGAAAGGAAGGGACGGACGGTTTGTTGTTTTGTCTAGTGGAATCTTTCTGATCCGCTCATCTTGAGCCTTTTCCCTTTGGGTCTTCGTTAAATATTCCAACAAAAGCGAAAGAAAGTAGACAGGCATATTTAGTGGAGGGAGACTGGAGGCGAAGCCTATGTCTTAGCCTCCCTCCATCTGACTTACGAGTCGTGAGAGAGAGAGGAATCTTTGGCATTGATGCTAGTTGTGTATAAGGAGCCGCCACTAATATGGACTAACTGTTCTAATGTATACTTATGACTTATTAGGCATGTAGCCCTATCGACTGTATTACTTACTCTGTAAACAGCCGTCTGAGGCTGAGAGAGCGGGTCAGAGGAGCTGAAATCTTGTTCGTGGAGGTTGTTGTTGTATTTAGTTGAGGAACGGGAAGTAAGTGTAAATTTGGAGATTGAGAAATTATTAACGAAGCGGAGCTGTATAAAGCAGGGTGAAATGCTACTTAGTTGTAACGAGGAAATTCCAAATTGGAGAAATTGGCCTCAGTGGAATTTGGACAGGGAAGACGTGGTGGAAAAGTGAAGGAGAAGTGTGCACGGATTGTGTACGCATTGTTCAATAATTCAGGAAAGTGTGAAGATGCTCAGGACTCAACAGTGAGAATTTCCAGAAAACAAATTGCTGCAATGAGAGTCATAAATCCTTGAGGTATACATACAAAAATTTCGATGTATCAGGAATATATAGGAGGATTGTGGGGAGGGAAACAGTTGTAAGTACATTGCATTAAATTAGGATTGGCCCAAACAAAACTTTCCCTTCTTCCTCTCACTCCCTGCTTTCTTCGGTGGATGTGGCTCGTTGCCTCCACGGATAAGTTACTAAATAAGTATGTCGAGAGAGAGAGAGAGAGAGAGAGACCCTTGTTGGAGGTTAGTGCCACACTGCTGCTATTATTTCCTTTTCGGTGTCTGTTGGCTGCGGCTGCTTTACTCTCGTCCCTCGGTTCCGTTCCCTGTCGTTATCTGCTGAAGAAACTCTTCCTCTAATCCAATAATATAAGATAAGCCAAAGGCCAACGGTCAAACAGAAACTTTCTCCACAATCCGAAATAAAAGGGATTGAAAATAGGAGAAAGGAGAATCTGGACGGAGTGAGTGAGTGAGTGAGTGAGTGAGTTGAGGTGACTTAGTGTATAGCTTATTGCTCTCAGAGACTCTCGATTTGTCTTCCTCTCTTCCTCTATGCTCGTCTGCTATAAAGTGCTATACTTTGTCTCGAGTAATATAATAATATGGGAGAGTGGATGCTAAGCATTAGATTACATTCCAGTCCACTGCAACGAAACACAATGAAATAGAATAGATAACAGAAAAGAGAACAGAAGCTCAGGATTGAATGGGATTCATTTGATAGTAATCCAATCGTCGCTATTGATTGCGAAGCCTTAATTTCCATTTTCTACAAGTCCTCTCGCAGCCTGCATTCCCATTCAAAACATATTGCACACTCACTCGTAAAACTCTTCTTTATTCCAGACACTTTCTCTCCTTCTCCGTGTAATGAAATGCAACGGATTTCCCAGCGCAACACTCGCCACTTCTCCTCATGTCAACGGACTTAGGTAGCCGGCTATTTATGTTGCATTATCCCGATCTCTCCCAGTACTTACATTTTATTTCCGCTCCTCCACAAATACACACGGATTACAGCCAGCGAAATAAGAGTTGTTCAAACGACGAGTAACCTAACCTCCTCTAATAGTCCCCTCTACGCCTAATTTCTATCTGTCACTATTCCTTTATGTCCCTTAGTCTTCTGACAAAGGAGACGCTCCAATTTTCACTTGCAATTACATAAAAACATACATACACAGATATCTGTGTGTGTACTCCACTCCCAACTCCACTCTCTCACGCTCTAGACACTCTTCACTCTTACACCCTTTTAATTATCATTTCCATCTACTTCCTCTAGGTAACTTGATACTATCAAATGATCTCCTCCTCCAATTTCCATTCCTATTTATAGCATTCCTACGCCAGCCAATCTATCAGCTCACAGCCCCATTTTCCATTGCTTATTTAACTTTTTCTTTGATCATCCTTTTTCTCCACTACCTACTCACTTGACATCAATGCCGATATGTACAATCAATGATCAAACCCTCGAAATTTTTGTTACAGAGACCAAAGGAATATTTTTACAAAGTATACCAAGTAAATGGGCTAAAATCAAAAATGAAGCACAAACTAAACAATCCTTCTGACTAACTTTACAGATAACGCCAACAGCAAAAACTCTCTTTTCATTGGCATCTCATTGTAGAAGGCACATCTGAAACTAGAAATTATTTTCTCTTGTCTTAGGAAAGATACACGGTTACTAATTATGCCTTCCGGTTTCAACTTATTTTAGCAGAAGTTTATGAAAGAGGCATACAGTGTGCAAAAGATCTAGCTAACAGATGTATACATATCAGCTTATTAGCACGATCTACTCGACAAAAATGCAAAAGTTTTTGACTGTTTTCCTGGCTATTTTTACAAGGTTTTCTCCAAGCATTTTGCTAATTTGCTGAGGTTAACGAACGGCTAAAATTTACCTCTCAAATAACTTTTTCCATGATTAAATTGCAAATTATGAATGTGCAATTTACGGATCTGTTTTATTTTTAGTTTGTATAACAGTACCATAACCAATAGGCATATATATATATATTAATAATATCAAAGTAGGCTCCAAATTTCATTAAAGTTAATTTTTCATATTGTATATCATTTATATATAAATCTGGATTGATTTCTTTATAAATCAAATACTGTAGCAAAGCGTTGAAAGCTTTCTATAATCATAAATGTACACAGACGTATACAAAATGCGTGCATAATGTTGAGGATAGCGTTTATTAGTGTTTATCGCTTTCTCGGATTTATAGTTTGGTTTTGAGAAAGATAAAAAGCGTTGACTGAGAGTGAGTGAATGTGTGTATTGCGCTGTTTTACAATCTGTCTTGTTAAGTTTTACATTGGAAGTCTGAAATAAAGTTTTTGTGTGTACGTAAGTTGTTGTTGGAAGTAGTTGTAGGAGAGATAGTGAGCATTTGTATGGAGAATTGACTTATAGTCGACTGGTTCTTGATATGTGCATAGGTACGTATGTAGGTTGAGAATATTCTTATGTGAGTGAGTGAGTGAGTGAGTGTGAGGATATAGGGAGGAAGTGGCGTTATATCGGGAAGAGTCGGTAGGAAGCCTGGGAAAAGGGAGAAAGGGAAGGAGGAGAGATCTGGAAAAGAAATGTTTCCTGTGATAGTGGGAGTGGGAGCAAATAGTGGAAGAAGTGGATAGATCATAGCCAGAGTTTCTAGTTGAACTTAGGAAAATATAAGTTGGTCGCTGGGTTGCTAGTTGATAGCTGGCTGTAATGGCATGGCATGGCATGGCATGAGAAACTCAACTTCTCAAGTTAAGAAAAGAAAAGGCAAATCTAAGCTGTAGTCGGGAATGGTGAAGGAGAGAGAGAGAGAGAGAGAAGGAAAAAGGGAGTGGAAGGGAAAAGTTTGCAACATTTCGAATGCTTTACAATGCTCTCTCTGCTCAATCATCTATAAGCCTTGTTCTCCTTCTTTCTTCCCTTCTCCCTGTCTTGATAAATGAAAAATCAAACACATCTGTACTAATTTTTCTTTTTGATTTTCCGCCGCTTATTTACGGATACTTTCCCCGACGAGTTCTCTTCACATACAGAAATTGCTCTTGATGTCAATTGCAAAATGAGAAAGAGAGCTTGAAATCATACAGTGCTAAGCTTTGTGTTGGGCAGAGTAGGAGTAGGCGGAATAAGAAAGGAAGAAAAGAAAGATGATTTGCCGAGAAAAGATTCAGTCGACAAGCTGGAGGGACTAAATCTAAGGCTCAACGCTCTGCTAAACTAGTTCAGTCGTGGCATTAGACCCCCTATAGCCTCCAACAGGCACAGCCACAACACCAAACAGAGACTATAGCCATTGCTATTGGCAAAGTCGAAAGAGATCTGACACAGGGAGAATAACAGGATACTTTTTAGATCGCATTATTCTGGATTGTCCAGGACATCTCAGTCACACTCACAGAACAGCCAAAACAAGTCAAACCAAAGCTAAACAAGTAAAGAGCAGAGAGCCAGGGAACTTGTACTCAGGACACACACGCTATAGCCCAATGCGGATTAGCTATAGAGCCAGATCATTCTCTGAGCAGCCTCTCTACGTGCACATTGAAGTTGTCTCCTCTCCGTCTCCCTTTCTCCATCTACTTATCTGCTTTATGCATTTAGAGATAAGGAAATAGTATGTGATCCAGATAGGACCCGCCTGCCCGCTTTCCCCGGACATTAGCAGCACTTGCATTAGCCCTGCTCCCTGCCTAACTATTAGACTTTCCGATCTGTGGTTGGCTCTTCACTCACTCCTTTCAATTCCTCTTCCTTTCTCCTCATGCAACTCGTATGGACCGAGAAAAACAAATAAATACAGTCTGTCAACTTGTTCGTCTGAATTGCAGCTCCACACTTTCTATCGTGATTCAATCTTCCTAACCTCACAAGATCAATATCCACGCTGACAGCGACTTCGCCTCCTTACTCACACGTCCTTCCATACACTACATAAATAGCCAAGCACACCCGCCACAACAAATACCTACACTCCTTAACACTGGAGCTATTTATTTACATAGATGACCTACTGCTAAAAAATATCAATAAAACAGATTTCTTAAAGAATAATGTAAGTTCTGTGGACAAAATATTAAGATTTCAATTATTTTCTTCTTGGAGACATTACTATATTTATTAGTAAACGTAGTAGGTAGGATAGTTTGGGATGGACAGCTTTTTGCTCATCTCCAATTAATCTCTTGACGTATAGATATATAAGATAATAAGAATAAACTTTTATTGTGTGCACTATAGGTACACAGATGATAAGGCTTTAAGGGTGGATGTGTGTGAAAAAACTACTTTTGTGAAGAAGACAATAGGATGAGGAGAGAGAGAAGGTAGACGTATGTTATGAGGGAGTAGTTCATCCTATGCACTAAACATGTGCTAGCTTGTACGAATGGTTTCTTACTCAAATACTTTCTCACGCATTTAGCGGGGACAGGAGGAAAGGAGAGAAATAAAATGAATGAAGTTGGCGACTCATCCGCAAAACAAAAACACTACTTATTTCTAAGTCTGTGCAATAAATTTTGAGTAGTGAAAGGAGTGTCCGTGAGGAGTAGTTAGATAGTTATTACTTAACATATATTTTATGATTATTATAAGTGGAGGTCAGGGAACGGAGTTTTTTATTTGGAGAAAATCAAATTTAGTGCTTCGCAATTGTAGGGAGTGGGAGAGGATTAGGAATTAGGGAGAGAGCTCATCATCTGTCAGCACAGCCCGTCTGTCTGTCTCTCCCTGTCTTCCTCTCTTTACTAGCCAACAGAAACTCTACGTGACCATAAATACAATAATAAACACAGCATGAACATTCTGACTTTCCCTTTCCCAACTCCTTGTCTCTCATCACGTACTTTGTCTGTCCGCTCATGCCTTTCGCTTCCTCACTCCATAACTGCACACATGGCACCATTACTCCCTTCCTGCCTTTCTGTCTCCATACCCACTGCCCCTTATGTAATTATTATAATAAATATACGGCAATGGGATATGTGCACGTGTGAGTTCGCACAGAATTGCAAAACGCATTGCTTCTCAACATGCACAGCTCGTTAGCAATCGAGTCCCTACACACGACACACACCTATCTCTTCTAATTTCGTTTGACCTACATCATATGAATCACACATGCCACTAACCAATATTCCTTTCTATAACAAGGCCCCTTGTTATGTCTATTTAACATGTCATCCCAAATTATTGCAAATTAATCATAAATAGTATAATCATCTGAAATTGTAACAAATAATATTGGCGATTTTGAAAGAGAGTAGACAAATTTTTGAAAAAGTGAAATTGAAATGAAATTTTAATGTATCAGAAACAGTCTGTATTTGTTTACGGTTGAATATTAAGGCAGGAAAGAATAAATATCATTTACACGGTGAAAGTCTACAGTTTTTTGTAGGACGAGACCTGCTGCGCGGGTGTCAACGCAGTTATTGAATTAAATCATGTTGAGCTGCATAACATGTATTTTCTGTGTGTATATGTCGCATGGACCCTAATTTCCAAATTAATGTATAAATAAATAGCTATAGCAATGTTCATCTCCGGGAGGGACAGTGACACCGCAGACGATGCGTAGAGGACTAGGAAATAAATTTAACTTTTTGTAAGTCCTTTTGAGCTGATGAGCTTGAATTGTGCTACTGACAAAGAGGAATATAATGTAGGGCTTTGTAATTCCAGGGCCTAGATCTCCACTAATACTATCAAGCAGGACTTCTATGCTTTCTTTGATGTTCTGTGCATGTGATTATTTATTAAATACTATGAATTCAGCATTTAATGCAACAATGCACACTGCACTGTATTTAGGTATTATTAGCTCTTAGTCCAGTTGGCGTTATTCAGATCTTATGAAATAACAATAAGCCAAACTTTATGAGATTTCTGTCGAGCTTCAAACTGTTCCCAGCTAAGTTCCTTCTCATTTCACAGTGTCCACAGAAAGTATTAATATATAACATAATAAATATATTCGTGTGCCTGAATAATGTTTTACAGAAAATATCTACTTCCAATCTGTATTCATAAAGAGTAATTAGGAGTTTCGTGCCGTAACTCTGCCTCATAAAATTTATGCTCCAATTCCATACTTCCGCACTGCTTTCATAGTTAGACTAACTTTTAAAACTACTTAGTGAGCAATGACTTTTTTATAATAACCTTCAAGGCAGGATTTAAAATCTACTTTACTCGGCAGAGAAAATTATTCGCTCCAAAAAACAAACTCCAGCTATAGAATGAAAATGCCGTGATAAAAACAGCGGAAGAGAGAATTGCAGGAATTGTTTTGCAATACTGCAGTAATTAGTGGTGCTTTGATTTTACGACAAGAGTTTTGCCTTTAGCTGCCCTTCAAGACTTTTCCAACAATAAATAAACTTAGTACCAATGTTTCTCATACATTACAAAAAGTAGTCGAATTTTTGTCGAGTCACAATTTAACCACGCTGAATAATAAATTACAAGAACTCGAATTCCATTAAGTCTCGAAATGTAAGTAATAAAAGTAGAATACCGAGATTTTATAAATTCAATTTTCTAACCGTCAATAACAATAACTTAACAATTGTTTCTTCAAATTTGTTTCACAAAAATACCTTGTTTTTGCACGTGTACCATCCCTTATGCATGAGTAATTAAATATCCAATATTTACCGGACTCCGTGTGTAAATTGCGTAATTAAGGGAATTCATGGATCATGGTAAAACTTGTCTCATATATCGATTTCCCCAGCATTGTCTTTCTTTATGGAATTCACTAACATTTGATAAATAAACATTTTTACTGACATTGTGTGCCATAACTAACCGCTAGTCCTTTTCCTTACATCAGTTTGTACTTCATTGATTTTATCACTTGTCTCTTTTCCGTCAATCCGCACTCATTTTCCTAATTTCCCTGAACATTTTCTAATTTCCCCACTTCAAATAAATGACACCAAACAAATTAAATGTCGTTGCTGGAAAGGAATGCACGAGTGACTTTTGATTGCTTGATTTTGGGAAGTGAGACGATGTGATGTTATTGAAATCAACAATAGTTTGAAATTCTCTGAAATCGTATACAAGCTTAGTACTTGTTGAAAGAACTTTATAAGCGTGTCTTCGTGCCACAACTGTGTAAAGCACTAAAAAGTTTTTGAGTACAAAAATTAAGCCCAAAGAAATAAAATATCATTTCAGCACTATACTCTGCATCATGGTAAATTTTTTAATTCCCTAGACATGATAGTAGTCAGTGAATTTATCCTTTGTATGTTTTAGAGTACTGCAGAGTGATTTTTAGTGAATGCGAGTAGATTAAGTGAGATCAGGGGTTGCGTACATAGCAAGGAGTTTAAATAATAATTTGCCAAGCAAAGCAGCTTTCTTTGAAATTCGTCAGCAATGAAATTGAGTAGGTCTCCCCTCACTTTTGCTAGAGAATGTAGACACAACACAAATACAAACAAGTGGAATAACTCAGGAAATACCACGAAAGAATGTTATCTATTCGTCTGCAGCCTAGACTCTTGAGGCAAATTACATTTTTCTCGACGTCATACTCACAAAGGTACACGGAAAGAATTCCTCAAAGGAATGCGAAAAGAAAGGGCTTTCCAAGAATTAAGCAACTTTCGAAAATGGTCCTATGCCCGAACACTTACTTACGTATTGCAGGCATTTTACCTTGCTGGGCTTCATAATACTTAATTTGCGAATTTTGTATCCTCGGAGTAGTAATGAGTACATCGGTACTCATTTATTGCTGATGTGTCCGGAGTCAAAAGCTTTTACAACCCTGGCTCTTGCCATGTCTTCTATTAAATAGATGCATTCATTCTGATTATATTCCTTGCCTCGTCAGTTGGGTAATTATCCAAGCACTAGGAAGCACACCCGGACCAAAAGTGAAGTAGAGTAAAAGTAGAAATTACTCTAAAGACACTTTATGATACAAGTTTTCCACCAATCACTTCAATTTATTTATTATTCCGGTATAAGCTGTTACAGTTGCATTAACACACTTTAAAACAATAAGCATCTCATCTCAAGTTGAAAAGATATGAATTTTTAATTGTGCGGATTGTTTCATAATCTCTCCAAAAAATTGAATTCGTAAAAGCAAAACTTGTTATGATTTTTTTATGAAAAGGTAATTTCGACAATTGCTCGTAATATTAACCTTTAACGAAATAATGCTTTAACGAAACTGTTATATATACATTTGTAATAACTTATAGGTGGCAAATAAAGGGATTGTAAGAGTGAAAGGACACGAAATAACATTTTAAATATAACTTGGATGGTGAAAGAGAGAAAGTAGGATGAAACGTGGATGTCGGTTTTAATTGATTAAAACGTAGCTAAATGCTGGTTCTTTTGTTCTTATTTCAGTATTCTTAACATTGCATGGAATTAAATAGTTGAAGTGATAAATGAGTAGGAAACGTATTGATTGGATTTTGGCATGTCTTTGCTGGCTCCCAGTTTCTTTTGGATTAAAACTGTAGGTTATTTTGCGCAACAGGGCAGGGCAAATATTAGGAGACTAGTTCGGAGAAGGGCACAGCTGCAGGACGAGGCGAAGAATGTACAAGTGCAGACGAAGGACAGGGCCATGGACTTAAATCGGCAGGCAGAAACACAACGACAGAGTTGGAGCTAACGATAAGTAGTATTCAGGCGAAGAAGGTACTTGGGATTCCGTGCGTCTAAAAAGCACAGCAGTGCATTGCGGGTTATGTTTATGATGTCGACCTGTTAAAGCCAGTAGACATTAGTTATAGCTCAGGACGCCAGTACATCATGTTATAGAAAATTGCAGGAAGGATTTGTGAGTTAGCATCACAACGGGATAAACTACACGACAGTTACTCCAACCATATTCCTAGAAAAATGTGTTACATTGCGTTATGATACGCCATGTACATCAAATTCTTCTATCATGTGAAACGAAACGTAATACACATGGGCATAAAAAGAAAAAAGGATGAAAGCATTCTAAATACACACACAGTCGCTAGTTCGCTAGGAGCTAGCTCCTGTTTTATATACAACGTGGATGTAGTCGAACATCGTAGCACACACTACAGATAATAATATAACTTATTTACCTACGGAGAAACACATACTCCACTTACTTAGTTTTGATGGCGAAAGTACACACTCTCTCTCTCTCTCCGTGCACTTCTTGGCTGGCTACGTGGAGACGAAAGACATGCATTTTAAGAGCATGCCGTTTATTTGCTCACACTGCTATAAGCTTCACTGAACTGATATTGGAACCTTTTCTAAAAAGTACAAAGGCAAAAGCAGCTAGAGAGAAAACTGCAACTTTTTCACCAGAGCTTATCTTTACAAGTCTGGATCAGAATCTATTGAAATGACTTTGTATTCCTGTTGGTCTTGGCTTGTTCCGAATTCGATACAAAGTTCAATACCGTGTGACTTTATCTATTGCTCGAGCTATGTCGCTTCAGATAGCATCTTCTTCACTATCACATAGGCCCGGCATTCACAATACACCATTTGACATGAAATCATTGTTGAAGAATAGTCAACCATGTTACTGAAATTGTCCCGCAGGCTCAAAATTCTTGTTTCTCCTCTCTTCCACCATTCCTCTCTCTATCTAGCTACTTCTGTAATAAGACAACTATGAATATCTTCACGAATTCCTTACAGACTTCCAACAACCCCTATCTTTACGACATAATATCAATACACACATTATATCTTCAATCATGTTTAAAAATATTCTAGTTACTTAGAAATTTTTACGTTTATTGATCCCATGGGTTCATAGGCTCCACGGCCATAAAATACTATTCCAAGCCTGCACCAAGCCAATTGTAATTGAAGCTATATATAGCCGCTTATCATTTTTTTTAATTTTCAGCCCATACATATTTAATATGAAAATGACGGGAGTACTGCCTGTGCTCTTTTCAATTTGTGGTTACAGAATCTCTACTCTTTCTTGAATACTTTCAGAATCTGTTCCAGAATCTGTAATCTTATCTGAACACTTTTAGAATCTGTTCCAGAATCTGTACTCTTATCAACTTTTGTGGCTACAAACTGCTAATTATATTGTCAACAAAATTATATAATGTGCTCTAATAAAGTGTTTTATTACTTGCCTTGAAACTGTAGTCAGTAATTTGTGTGTTTGGCCACATGTAATAAAATAACAACCTGAGGAAAGCATTGTGCCAAACGAGAGTAAGGAAGAGAATCAGAGATGAAATTTGTCTATTGGAGTGTAGAGCTTAAAAAGTGGCAAAATGTATTTTTAGTATATGTTGGCTGTTGGCATTATTTCTTTGGGTACATGATATTTAATACACTGGATGGTTTTATGTAAATGGCATTTTCTTTGTAGAATTGGATTTTGTAGCAAATGGGCAGTGTTGTAGGAGAAAGGTTTGGCATACCTTCCGAAAGAATAGAGCTTTTAGGAGATAACACTCACATTTCGCATTCCTGTATGAGAGTAACAATGGGCTAGACTGCGGAACTGTTTTAGTTGGACTGACATACCTTGGCAATGCCGAGGAAGAGATGGCGGATGCCTTGTGGAGTAACATGGATGTAACTAACTATAACATAACAAAACGCAACTATCAAAACATACTTACGTGACATAACAAAGTAACGTAGATGGCTAGTGGGGATGGGCATTGTAGCCCTGCAGATTTGTATAT
The DNA here is from genome assembly GCA_009936455.2 of Tomocerus minor. Classification (NCBI taxonomy): domain Eukaryota; kingdom Metazoa; phylum Arthropoda; class Collembola; order Entomobryomorpha; family Tomoceridae; genus Tomocerus; species Tomocerus minor. The sequence continues at coordinate 19,787 of JAAAYG020061907.1, forward strand.
GTAGCTATAGGTACAAAAAAAGTAATGTAGGAAGATGTGGAAAAATAAATGTATGCATTCAGGAGTGGAGGCTATTGTGCCATTCTGTTGATGCTGTGCGGGATGTCGTAGTTCATCCTTTAGTTTACAAGTAATAAATAACATGTCGCTTTCATTCCGCTGCCAAAAACAATAAGAAACCCAGGAAGCATTATTCATATCGCTCTCTGTGATTTGTACACAAACAGTCGGTAAATGTTTTATCTGGAGAGAAGGAAATAGAAAATAAAAATTCGGCCTTCCTCTTACTCTTTTTCTCTGTGTACTGCATAAAAGGAAAAAGCAAGGGAGACATACCTGCCCAAACTGAACGATCTGAATTTGGTAGGGCGATCTTTGTTGTAGTCTTTGTTCAGCCTACCTCAATGAAAAAACATGAATAAAAAACTAAGAAACGTAGCTAGAGTTATTGCTTCGCTTTCTCAGGATTCTCTCTCTGTGACTGAGAGAAAGAAGTCAAGAGCATGGAGTGGGGTAGCGTAAAATTATCGACTAGGCAATTACTTGAAATTGAAAGATGTAAGACAGAAAAATTATGATGATGTATGGATAGGGACGTCTAGTGGGTCGTAGATAGTTGATACATGAGTGTTACTTTTATGCGTTTGTGGTAAACAGTCTGAGTATTCTGCGCAGAAATAAAACGTTGCTCTACAGAGTATGGAGCAGTGGTGGCCTCGTCCTCGTGCACAGATAGTGTCGGATCTGAAGCAGTGGAGAAAGTGTATTTTCTGTTGGCATGTGCACACACACAAAAGACATGGAAAGAGAAAGAGAAGAAAGAGGAACGAAAAGGAAAGGAGGAGAAGAATGCATATTTGTAGAAATGAAAAATGCTTAGATCACTCCATTGTATGGAAGAATGAAATCTAATAATAAACAGGGAGAGTGGAGAGAGGAAGAGCCGTTTTGATGTTGGTCGATTAGGTTGCTTTTCTGGTGGTTTAGTATACCACGAAGAATTCTCATCTCTCTTCCCATTTCACGGTGAAATAGATGTGGCCGATTGTCTGTACTCTATCTCGCTGCCTCTCTACGATCTTCTCGAGTCTCGCATGTGTGTGTGTGTCTCTCTCTCTATCTCTTTCTATGTAACAAAGCTATGGCAAGGGAAGGCACTGTGCATTCCAACTTATGAATTCTCTTCTGTTGTGGTTTCTCCTCAACTACATCTAAACATTCGCAGTCGCTACAAAGTTATTTCCATGCAATACCTACTAATAAATATCAGCATCTACGAGTACATATTGAATCTATATCCTGCACTCAAATATTTATGCCCTCCATGCTTCTGTCTACATGCATACAATTATTTTCAGGGCTGCATTTGTCTAGGAATGACATTAAAAGCATAGTAGTAGCTAAGAGTAAATACAATAATAACAGAATCTTCTGGAAACCTAGATCTTTATCGTAAATACCAAGGAATAATATAATCCTAGCCATAGGAAATTGTTTTGGGCTAAAAGGTAGACTTTTATTTCAGTGGATTGTGTGGGAAAAATGTGAGAAAGTAAAAAAAAGAGACTGAACTCAAACGGCTTGTTAGGTATGTGTGTGTAGAGGGCTATATGGCATATAGGGAGCTGTGCTCTATATGTATCAATGTGTAATGTGATTTGAATTCAGTTTGTGTACACATTTTACTTGATAAAAGAAAGGAAGAGGAGAGGACAGAGAAATAGGATGCGGGTCATGGCAGACAAGAGCAATGGAAAGCAAGGTCTGGGAAAGAAGAGGCGATATCAAAGAATAATATCATGCTGCGATAATAGGAATAGGATACGATAGGGCATCGTCTGGCATCCCATCCCTCCCTATAGTCCTCGGCCCGAAGTTTCTCCGTTGTTGTGACTTGCCTTAACTTGTGCTGACTCTTTCCCCTTAAATCCTGCAAAGGTACCTTGCTTTCTCCTCCGTAGGTATCCATGCCACTTGTGTGGCGGCTCTCTCTCTCTCCCTTCTTTTCTCGGGAATGCCTATTAAGTGTGTCAGAGCCTGCACTCATGTTACAAACTCCCGTGCCTAGCTATCTCTGTAAATAATGTAGATAGTGTAGATAGTATTAGTAGGGAAAGTGGAGGTAAGTGCAGAGAAAGCACAGAATAGCGATATCTAGGAGAAAGTTATTGGACTGGGGCTCTGACTCTATGTCGCCCTGCAGCTCAGCTCAACTCCACTGTGGGTGAGACCCAAGAGTTTTGTGGAGATGAGGCACCGGAATATTTTAGGCATAAAAAAGTGAAAGCGAGGCAGAGGACATTAGAGAAGAAGGATGAGGAGGCGATGGATGGTGGAGAGATGGGAGACAGATAGAAAGAGAAAGCGAGGGCGAGTGCTGCGGAGGAAAGCTGGATCGGCGTAAGGGGAACGTGAGTTCATTGGGAGATGAGTTGGACGGTTGAGTGAATTCAACAAATGCAAAGCAAGGACCCAGCTCCACTCACCATCCGAAACAAACAGTCAAGACGAACTGATTGGAATTTTTCATAGTAGAAAATAGATTGGATGGAAAGATGTACATGAAAATGTTTGTCAATCACATTCAAAAGGATGCTTCATTTTTAAAGATTTACTCGAGTGAGCGATTTGATGGGAAGCTCTGTGCTCGACTCTCTCTCTCTCTCTCTCTCTCTGTGTCTCTGTATTTTAAAAGGATTCCACGAACCTTCCACCACATCAGCCCAGACAGGGAGAGCACAGCAAGCAGACGAATGTACAGACACACAACTTTCTTCATAATGTCAAACGGAACCTTTCCCTCTCCTCCACTTTCTCTTATAGGCAGACTTAAGCCGAGGCAAACAACGTTACATACTTTCCTTGTTATATTATTATCTCTGCTACTTAGACATTTGCCTAGCTGATGTGATGTTGCTCATCCTTATAAATAACTGGGAGGGTTGCCATCAAAGCTACGACATCGCATTCCCTGCATTGCCAACCAAACCCTCTCTCTCTACATTTACCTTGATGGCATTAGGCATAGATAAAAAGAGAAAGCTGTCTCTATACTTACTCTACGATTATATCTTCTGATCTTTTGTTGTGCCTTATATTTTCGTTGTTTTTCCACACTGCACACTGCCGCCCGCCACTGGACAGACACGCGTTAATATTTCTGCGTAGCAGCAGCAGCCTTGTACTACCAGTACTTAGGTACCTTTGACTACATACTTTGTCCCAGTCAAAAGGAGATATGCCTCTGCCACTTTCTCCAGGAAATGGAATTCGCATTTCATTTGCTAAGTCGTTTCATCTACATTTTTATGTTTTAGGTACATGTGCTTCCAAAGGAAAATTAGTAGCAACGTAGCTCATCTGTGCTCTCTCTTTCTCTCTGTCTGTACGTAGGGATAGGCATCAGTGACCTGGTATGTTAAATAACGTTGGGAACTCTAGTGACGCAAGAGAAAGCATTGCCCTGTTCCAAAATTATAGCCTCCAGAAATGCATAGAGACTACACTGTCATATTTTCAAGGGAGACTAGTAGAGTGCATGTAGATCTCTGTATTTATATAGAGCTATTATATGAATACAAATGGTTATTATTTCGAGGGCATATCTGCACAAAGTGAATGTCACGGAATTGGAGATTAATACCCTTTGTTTCTTATTCAATTTCAATTTGAGCACTACAGTCCAGCCCAACTGTGGAAATAATTGAAAATCGACTCAAGTCTTGGATAGCTAAAGGAAGTCGAAGAAACAATGAAAATTTGAAAATTTTGTAAATGAGAGGACAAATAAGTGAGAAGGCAGGCGAGGGGGAATTGGTAATAAGAGAACGTTAACGCTCCTTTGCTTCGTGTTTCGCAGAATGAGGGCAAGAGTGGAGGAGAATGGCGCTCGTAAGTGAATGGAGAAAGTGTCCACGGAAAGTGGAAGGCTGAAGAGAGCGAAAGAAATTGAGAGTCATTGTGCAGGAAAGAGTTAGAGGAAACCAACGGAGACAGAGAGAGTCAGAGTGGAAGCAGAGAGGAAATGAAAGATGAAAGCGATAAGAAATTCTTACTTACATTAGCTTTCCACTCATCTCATCTACTCACTCCCAACGACGCTCACACAGAAGAGACAGCCATGCACCACCACCATTACCATTTATACACCTAAGCGATGTACACTATTAGCATGAATTTACTAACGGCCATAGCAAAGTTCAGATACGCTTCAAATGCCAAAAACCCTCGCCATTTCATTGCACCGCCCGACCAGACGCGGACTCCCTCCGTCCTCACATCTCCGCATCCGACCAATCCTATAGACATGTTAAATAAGACGTCAACCCGCCCGCATGCACATTCTCCTAATAAACACCGACTTAATGTACATATTATGCAATCTCCTATACACTGTACAGGTATAATAACTTTCTTGGCTTCCCACTTCTCCCGAAATGTGCATCCTGCTCCAGACACAATAGACACATCAACACCCTACCTCCCATCCAAATTTCACACCACCAACTAATGACCTTTACTCTAATCATGTGCGTAAATTCTCCTTTTTTATGCAAGCCACCCATATCACTGCTTCTATCTAAAATGTATACCACATCCAATGCTAATGCTACGTCATTCCTAGGAAATTGCAAAGAAAAACAATGGAAGAAGATTGCGTAGAAAATAATTGACGTTGCCAATGAAAATTCTGAACCCATAGGAAAGTATATATATATATATATCACCTTAGCTCAAAAAAAGATTTTTTATGTGTATATACATGACCTAGTATGTAGTTACTGCCTTTTGGAATTCTCCGAATGGAAATTTTAACTTCTTTGAAGAAATATATTAATGAAAATAAATACTGCTGGAAAACAATCAATATCATATATTATTAGTTGAGAATTGATATCATTGTTGAATGAGTTTGATTTTTCATAACAAAGTTGAATTTAAAACTTGCCTGAAAACGATTTCTTTTGAATTGCATTTAAATCCAGTTACATAAACGGGCAGTGAAAGAAGTTTGAATTCATTGGAAATGTGTATTTGTATTGTGGAAAGATAGGGAAATTGAATGGGTCTGAATTGGGATTGGAGTGTAAGTATCGATTTGAGTGAGATGCCCACCCACAAATTACAAGTAGGTAGGTATTGATGTTAGGGCAGAGTAATGTAAGTCTAGGAAAGACTTTCTCGCTCCAGGAGTCGGCGGGGAGATATCTTTGAATGAGTTTCTTTGAATGAGTGGCTATTCCCGTTGGCCAATAGTCCCGTTGGTCAATGGACGGGAATAAAGGAAGGAGAGCGGGAGCAGTAAAACTAATGCGACAATGTGAAGGATTGTCAAAGTCATAGAGGAATATGGAATTGGAGAAAAATTCTAGGATCGGACTGTGAGTTACTACTCTTTAGTCCCCCGAATGAAGGACTTAAGAATGAAGAAAGAGCATAATCGGCTTATTACTTTCTCCGAATGGCTATCATTCGGCATGCTTTCCATTGCATGTCGATCTACGGAGACGTTTTATGTTCTCAGCGGAGAGAAGTAAGTTGCTTTACATTTGCAAAGCAAATAAGAAGGTTATAGGCTATTGCCTTTCTGGGTTGTGCTGGACTCCTCTTCTGTCGAATCTCTGATTTCAATTTACCTCTTCATCTCTACTTTATAGAAGCATTTCTCGAGGTAGGAGAAGGGCTAGGCGTACTTAACTTAAGTCTTCATTGAGTATAAGTAGTGGCTCTGACCGATTCCAAACATGCTCCGAGAACGGGGAGGGCACTCGCTCCTATAAATTCCTAGTAGGTACCTACAGGAATACAAATGTAAATTGGATATCAGGCAGAGGCTCCTTCTGCCTAGGTAGCCTCATAAAAGTAATCTAGGAGCGTATGAATGTCTCTGCAGCTATGTGTGTGAATTTACGGAGGGAAGAAGATATTCGCGGATGGCACGTAAGAGCAGCCTCCCTCCTCCGTCCTTTTTTCTTCAACGTCTAACAAAAAATTATGATTTTAAGTCGGGTTGAGAGAGACTGTGTAATCCTCTAAGGAGAAAGCTGTGCACGAATGCAAATTTATCTTCTCCAACTCTTGGATTTTGCATGTGGCGTCCCTGTACATTTTCTCTACGCAGATATACATCCGTTCCTGTATTGTTCAGAGCCGTAGGAGCTGCAAAGGAAGGGAACTCATGTCAAGCATTGGCGAAAGAGCCAGCCACCTCCTCCAGCTTAAACTTTCTGAGACTTTGTTCCTGGAAAAAGTCATTTCTTATTTGTATACTGCATAATACCTACTACTCATTCTTTTCCCATCTTCCTAAAGGAATCTTCATTATTTACAAAGACAGATTTTCTGAATGCTTCACTCCCAACTGATATTCTGCAATAGCCACTCAATGGAATACACCAATATCCACACACAGCACACTGTGCCACACTCGAGTCCGCTATTCTTACAACTTTCTATTTCTACCACTCACAGGGCAAAATCTGGGGACGCTCATTGTCACTATTTTTACATTTCCATTGTTCAATTTAATTTCGTATTCAACTTGATCATCCACTGTTACTAAATCATCCTGCTGCAACTGCAGATGGATACAATATTTCAAACTCCATTCAGCGGCGCACAAATTCCGAAATCACTCACTCAGTTTTCTTTATTTTTACAAATAATTATATCGTGGAATAAATTTCAAATATATTCATCATCAAAATATCCTTGTCAGGTTTGTTGAGCATTTTTTGCCCCTTTTCACAGTTACATAATCAGTGGACGTTCCATATAATTAAGTACACATAAGTGTACAGGATTTAAGCCAATTGCTGAATTTAATTCCTTCGTAGTAAACTTTGTAAAACTACATCGTACTTGGCACAATGGTACAGCCAGCTATCACACGAAACAGGGTTAATACAAATTTCCTTGTATTGAACCCAGGCATGATTAATTAAAACATTCAGAGCATTTAATTGCTGATTGCTATTTCGCTTTACTGAACGTTGATATTGTAAATTACAACGCGCAAAATAAAAACACGGACAATGCCAATATAATTTGATTCCTGGCCTAGATTTGAAAACCATAGCTTTCCTTGCAGATAATAGCTCAGTTAAAATTTCTTTCTTGCAATAGGTGCATAATGTGCCATGGTAATTCAGGTCTGAATTGTCTTAATTTTTGAACGCTGTTAAATAAGAAAACAATTATGGTGTGTTTGTTGTATCTATGGGTTTAATTAAATTAATTTTTCGTCCCTTGAATATGGGCGTGTGACCTTTCTTCAAAGATATGTAGATTATATGGCGAGGCGTAATAATAACGGATTAAGTCCCTGTGATAGTTGGATGAATAAGAAGTACATTTTTGAAAATAGTGGCTAACCCTGCAAGTAGGGAAAATAAGCTGGAGAGAACTGGTTGTGCATAAATATAAGATCCACCAGTGTGGATATGAACTAAAATATTATTTTTATAATGTTTGTGGCAGCTGAACATGCTAAGGCGTGAGTGGCATTGCATTATGGAATCTCTGGCACCAGGTTGAAGAGCTGTATGTATTTAGGGAAAGAACTGGTTACGGTGTACGAGTATACAATGTTTAGTGATAGTAAAGAAGGCCTTGCTTTCTCCTACTTGTAAATCATAGGGAAGGAGAAAGGAAGTAGGTAGAGGAGAGTTAGAGCTACGTACTTACCTCAGAATAGAATCCATTTATATATGCAAAGATGGTGCACATACCTTTCTACAAACAAGTCGAGAAATCTAAAGAAGAAATCAGGAAGAGTATTTCCTAAATTGAAGCCACATGCAATGCACCTTCTTCCTCTAATATTTTCTTTCCTCCGTCCAAACCATTTGCTATATTTGAATGTTTGCACATGTAGCACCTCTCTCTCTCTCTCTCTCTCTGCAGTCACTACTATTGTAGTACATGTATGTATGTGTTTCATCTATCTCTATCAATCTATCCAAGATTGCCGTGCATAGAAAGAAAATCTGTTCCGTCAGTAATACTCGTAAGTGTAGCTATAGCTCCTCTGTGACTCCCTTTTAAATCATTCTGCATTCTGCTCAACTTTGCCCTATCTTGTCTTGGTTACTTTTGGCGTGAGATGTTGTTGTCTCCTTTACTTTCACTTGATTTCCTTCCTTTCGTCTAGAGGAATTCTGTTACGTTTTCCCTTGATCCATTATTGCATCCCTCTAGGTATTACTTATAGTGATAGCATATACGTACGTATACAGGTGTATATACATGTACAGTGTATATATTCGGATTACTATGTATACCTATGAGATTCAGCAGAGATTGGATTGAACGCTTTTGCATTGCTTTTTTCAAATATACTTACTTTTCTCGATCTCTCACATTGCCGTGAACGATTCCTTTGCAACAAAAATCAGCATTTCAAGTCAAAATATCTCACATCCATTTCACCTAAACAACTGCGCCTGATACTCAAACTAAATGAATGCTCTCAGAATAAAAGCCCTTTTTCTCCATTGGGAAAAATTTAGAAAATCTACGATTCCTTCGATTGATCTCTTTGTCAGGTTCCCATTGCCAAAAGAACTGAATTGCCATTTTTAGTGAGTTAGGAAGCAATGCAATTTAGCAGTGAGCATGTGCAACAGTTTGCTCAAATTGAAAAACTTTTCCTACCTGAGTCCCACCACTTAATTTTCATGGAGTTACGAATACGCAAAACAATAGTTTCCATTTCTCCTCTCATAATACTATTCTACTATCGTAATCCATTTATCTCCATTTTACTCCTAACCATATCGCCCCCTTTGTTTACTTCTACGCAAAATCTGACCCAGAAAAGTTACACACAACTAATACAGAGAGAAAGAATTTCCTTTGGGAAATATATATAGAGCAGTACGCTAGTTCCGTTATCATTCTTTTTGATTTTAGTGAAATAGACTTAAATATCACCAAGCATTTTTCTAGATATCCTTTTCAGTCTTCACGTATTGTCCAAGTCATATTCATGTCTTTGAAATAAAAATAGATTTCAGTCAGGTCCATTTCATTCAGTGACACTGTGCTCCTTGGAGTAAAGAAAATCTCCATTTAACTATATCACTTTTATTTATTTCATATATCCAATGGGATACTTCTATACGACTGGGTTAATATTGGATTCAGTAATTTTTATTTATGCAAATAATGGTTGTGAATGATTCAAAATATTGCAACAGGCCCACCTACCGTGTCAAAATGTAAATGGGAATTTAAAATAAGACTGTTTGCCATTAAATGACTCCTTACATACTTACAAGAATACATTTGGTGGTATTTCAAGAACATTTTCAAAAAAACGATTTTAAAAAAGAAAAAAAATCATTTTTGTATTCTCTTTGAATGAAACGAAAGTTTGAATGGATAAAATGTGTTTAATGGATGTCAGTTGCAATATAATGTTCGGAATAACTGAATAGAAGAGCTGTTTCCAATGCAACAGTTTGACCGTAGAGTGAATTTCCTTCTTTATATCACATCAACTGATGAAGAGTGCTTTCCCATTGCTTAGCAGAAGAAAGAAAGTGAACGACTGACTGGAGCTAAAATCAGCACACTCAATCATAGTCAGTTAAGTTGAGTTAAGCTATTCCATTATTCCGTTTGACTCGAATCTTTTCTGTCTGAGTTAGTTTGCATACCTTAACTTAACATAACACTCTTATATTACGGCATATTAGCGACATAGGTATATTTACACTGCCAATACACTTTACCATCTAACTCCTATATACGGAGGCACTTCTTCTACTTATTCTTTGAACTCGGAAAATCAACTCGGCGAATGCTAACGTCCTGAAGATGGTGGGATAAAAATGAAGATTTCAGTGCAAGGAACACAAAGACTCCCTTCCTTAATTCCCCAACGCTTAACACAAGTCTCCTGCTACCTGATATTGTTGTCATTGGCGTATGCAGAACATAATTTGGGAGTGGGTCACCCAAAAATCCCCATAAAATCCTTACAATCACGAAATACTTATGTTATTAAATATTAGTCTACGACGAGGCAAATTTGTCAAAATATGGGTTAAATATCCTTAAAAATGTTTGAATTTCTTTTTAATGAAAAAATGCAAGTGAATTTAATTCGAGGGGAGGGGGTTGCAACATCATATTGCTCTACATTTTATTTATACCCTCTCTTATGTCTAGCTGTTCAGCATCTGCTCATATATTTATTTTATTTCTGTGAATCAGATTTTTGAGTTTTTGGTATTTTTATTCCTTCTGCCGGCTATATACATATATAATAAACACAAGTTACTGTCGTATGGTGTACAAGGACAAGGTATTAAAATTGCTTGGAAGTGCTCACATAATGTTAGCATGAAATCAACCCTACAATACTGGGAGTTGTATTTTTCGAAATGAACTTTCCTTCCAAACTCTATTTGGTTTCTTTTATGCTAGGGCAGGGGTATATGAGAGGGTTATACATTTCCTAAATAAGAATGTATACTCATATGGGGTCTGGTAGTTTTAATGGAGTGGATAAAGCCAGTCAGTATTTGATGTTTTTTTGGCGCAATATTTAGGCCTTCATCACTGGGAAATCCCATTTTTGTGGAATGCTGGATAGAAGAATTCAGTAATGGGGTTTTATATGGCAACGATGGTGATGATGATGGTACAGGCCACCTGCCCTACTTGGCAAAAACCTTATTTATTCCATAGTAAAGTTGGCTACATTCTAAATATTGAGGGAAAGACACATAAGCGATCTTAGTAATAGCCACCTAATTGTTAATTAAACTTGTGTCACGATAAGTAATTACCATTATTAAATGACGAAGTGATTACATCAAAAAATTATTTAAAGAAATAGAAAACCAATGCTAATAAGCTTTAAAATTCCACTGCTTTATGTATTTTGACTTCCTGTGCACTAAGTGTTTGCTTTTCATACTAAAACTCTTTAGCAATGTATTATTTATACTAATTTCTTTTACCATTTCCTTTGTTCACAAAGATATTGAAGGTTGCATTAGCATGACTAGTAATCAATAAAGGAAATCAATTTCCTCGCATTACTGCCGTCCAATTTTATTCTAGAAGCACTTTATAATGGGAGCAGTTGGGACGGTGGGTTAAGGATTGCAATGCTATATATGTAGATAGATAGTCAGATTAGAAGACACACCTGCATATAGAAAGAAGTAGTGCAAGACAGTTATATTATTGTAGGCATCTGACAGAACAGAACTGAAGTCGCTCTTCTGTCAGTTTTCCTTTTCACTCTTTCCATTGTACTTACCTTTGTCTGCTGTACTATCCATTCTAACTACATCTCACTTGCAAATCACTTTGTGAAATTCGTTCAAACTCTATTAACTTCACTAGGTTGAAACAATCGTAAACGCCAGTAGCATTGTCGTTCTTTTAAACGATTCCATTTTCTTCTGGAGAGAAAGAACCGAGTACAACTGGCATGTCCATGTCTCAACTAAAGTAGATCGATTTTCCTATACAGTCTTTCTTCTTTTTTTATACCTACTGCTTCTTTCACATCTATTTCCCATTCTCGTCTATATAGCGCCCTTTCCAAGAAAGAAGAATAAACAGTCGTAGCTAATACACAGTAAAACTTTTTTAAAGTGTAGGTACATGTACCAAAAGTACTGTCATACGTAATAACAGAGAAGCAACTTCGCAGCCTGAAATTGAAATGGAATTGACGGGTAAAAAAATACACTGGCTCCTATTTCAGTTGAGGAAATGCTATGAAATATCTGTGCACTGAAAACAAATCACTGAATGTACGGAACTCACAGAAGGAAACATGAAGAGAGTGATGCGCATGTCTCACAAGATTACTTAAATCCCCACAAAACTAAAATAATTAGTAAATGTGTCATAATTTAAATCAACATGGCACATATACACCTATTTCCAATACAGCTTCGAAAAAAATATTAAACCCAAAAACCTTTGGATAAACCTTGATCGTAATATTTTTAATGTAGTACAGTTTATTTCATTTGCAAATCTTATAGATATATAGATATTTTTTTATCAATAGAAAATAAAATTCGATAATAATATATCTTTCTGCAACCGCAATTACTAAATGGAATGGCATTTGGAAAGGCAAACATTAGATCTTGTTTACATTTAAGTAAACCAATGTGTGACGGTAGTTTGTTTGAAAAAAATTGCTATATTAAAGGATTTTTTGTTGAGCCATATGGAATTGAGCACTATTCTTATATTCGTCTATAATTGATTCTGGAAAAAAGGCAGTAAAATAATTCAGAGTTATGGTGAACCCGCCTAGCCTTGGTAAAAAAGCACAAAACCCCACAAGTTGTCATGTTGTAAAATGTAGTGATTATTATTAGGAAAATGGGAATTCTCTTGTGTGCAAAATATGGAACACACCCTAATATTTTTGATGACATTGTGGTAGAAGAGCAGTGTCTACATAGAATATTCGTGCTCATCCTGCCTAAAATGCAATAGTGAGCACTATGGTATAGGAATAAAGAAAAGCAGAAACTCCGGGTTTGACTAGAGAGACTAGAGAATTCTTTGCTGGAATTGTGTTTGGTGGGAGAGAGAATAGTAAATCAACCCATTGTTTGCTTAGGAAGACTATGACATTTTATCATGATGAGGGAAAGGAGTGAATAGAGCAGAACGGATGCCAAACCCAAGTAAATAGGTAATGGAATAATGCAATGAGATGAAAAACAAGAGAGAGGGAGAGAGAGAGAGAAAGTGGAGAAAGCAAAGTCTGATCTGATGGAGCATCGAAGAGTAACAATGCCATCAGGGATTGAGCAACGAGGCAAACACCTCCTTCGACTTTTGACTACACAATATTTCTATTTTATAGCGAAGCGCTTATGTCATCAATTACGAGCATCAATGCAATATTCTGACTATTACGGGGAAAGTCAGTTGCATTCCCCCATTTTCAAGTCGATAATATGCTCATCGAAGTCATCCGCTCGTTCGGTCAGTCAGCTCAGCAACTTATGCTCCTCTTCAGCTTCACTACAAACTCAATTGACGATGTGACGGGGACGTTGCATGGAAAGTGCCAAAATCAGCTCCGAGGCGAACAGGGCACGTTCTGTCATGTTATGTGCTCTAAAAGCTAATGCAGATCTCAGCAAATGGCTTTACAGATACGTCCATAATGTTTACCCATACATAGCTACACACATCACAGAGCTCATTCCCTCACTTCCTCCATCTCACATTATGATACCGCATTTCCCTGCTCACCAACCACCACTACGAGGATCTATTATTCACAGAATTATCCTGCCATCCATTTACGTCCCAACCACCAAACCTAATACAAATCCCTATACAAATTATATGCACAGCAATAAATGGGCTACTTGTCTTATCATGCTCATGTACATCAGCCACAGCAACTACAAATTCCTCTAGCGTGTCTACTCACACTTAACGATTTCTAGGTCCGAAACATTTTCCAACAGCCACGGCTCCCCGCAAAAATTAACAGAAAGGCTAAAAATGTTTTAAAAACAAAGGAAGTGGTGATAAAAAGGATATCACACATTCACGTCCTAATTGAAAAGTCTTTAGCTACGCTGAAATGGACTACAACATTCCTGCTCTTGAATTACCACATCGCCCACTCTCTCCGCCTACTCCCCAATCATAATATCCAACTTTTCAGACCAACAAATAGTTTTCCGAATCATTTTCTTTGGCTTTACGCTGAAAGGCTCTTAATACCTAAAAGCCTTGGCGTCTTCTATTAAAAACTGTTTAGCGGAACTAACCTTCTATTTTCTGTCTGCTCAGACTTTCTGCTCAAACAATTTTCCTTGTTTTAATTTGACTTTCACGAAATAACTTACCCTACCCTGTTGGTATCGTTATGCATGAACTATTTTTAGGTCGCACTATTCCACAGATTTCTTGTAACAGTTCTCGTCCAGTGCGTGCCGAATAGTTAGTGCCATTTCCCTTTTTTCCTTTAGCTACATGCAAAGGTATACAGAGATTCTTGACAATGAAGATTTGAGTTGGCCGCATGTGTAATGTCGACCTTTAAAGTTATGTATATTTATGCGATATCATACTACACAGGCTACCTAAATCAGATAATGTTATTATTAGATCGTACACACATCATCTTCCATAATGGCTATGATGCAAATTTCTATACAGAAAAGTTTATGGTAGTTAGCACATATATTTTATCATATTTTTTGGGAGCAAGTTGGGAAATGGCCATTTATATTATGAGTTTAATTAGAGATTTATTTGTCTTGATTATTATTGCCTTCGTAATTGATTTAAAACAATTTAAATTTCAAAAACATTTCAATAAAAACAATTTTGTCGTTTACAAATAAAAGATTTTAAAACATTGTTCAGGTTTCATAACAGTACATTATATTAGTAAATTGGTTGTAAATTAATTGGTTTGGGCAAGTTTTGTTTGCCTTAAGCAATTGCCTAGCAAAGTAAAACACTTTAAGAAAGGAAATGAAGATTTCAGCGTTTCTTTTATGGCTCTAACTGTTTTAATTTTCTGCAAGAAGTAACTAAAACTGTCTTTACGATGCTTGTAGAAATAGTTTAAGCCGATAGAGTGTCTAACAGTAAGTAAGGAATATTATAGTAAGGAATATTATAAGATGATCCTTGTTCTGTGCTGTTTTTTATCTAGAAGAGAGGAGTTAGGTGGAATGTAGATATTTGGAAGAGAGAAGAGAGGGAAGACTAATTGACATGGGCTGTTCTGTAAAGTTGGAAAATAATAGGGTTGACTGCCCTTGGGCAATTGTACATTCTGGGTATAGTTGGTTATGGCGGCTAAGGAGGAGTTAGTTGGAGAGATAGCCTTTATGTAGCAACATAAATAAATGTAATGTAATAAATGAGTGTGCTGTATCAAGAATAGTCTTATCTTGCGAGTTGGTACATTATTACCAGAGAAATTAAAAAGAAGTCTACACCAGAACTCAGGAACTGATAGCTAACAATAAGTTGAAAGTAGGCTGACTCCCTTCAGAGATAGAAAGAGTAGAAGTATAAGATGAGGCGGACCTGAACAAGCAGAAAGCTAAGAGAAGGAAACTAAACAAAACTAAGTTGCTGTATAGGAGTGCTACGTACAATAGGAAGGTCGTTATAGGCATATTTACTACCTATGTGAAAAAAGAAAGTACGCAGATGAAAAAGATAGCAGATTAAGAAGTTTTCTATGATAGTTGGAAGGATTGGATGGAATGTGTTCTGTTCGTAGGAGTGGAAGCTATAGAGAGAAAGAGAATGGCAGTGCGGAGAAGTGGGCTGAGTGAGGGAAAGCCCAGGGAGAAATGAGATGAGACTGATCACGAGATAATGGGAGCAGAAACACAGTGGAAGTCGGCACGGAGTAGCCAGCCACCCCGTCCCTTCATTCCTACGAGTAAGTGCTTCAAGTTTCAAAGCAAAAGTCTAAAATGGAGTGAGGTGAATGAAAACTTAAGTTTCCCAGATAGCTCAGTTTAGTTAGTTCAGCTCTGAGTTAAGAACTTGCTTTGGCTCAGCACAAGAAAAAAGAAGAGTCGACTCAACTCGCAGTTCTGTCTTCTCCTGTCTCTGTCTGCTCCACATAACTCTCTCCGTCCTTTCTCCCCACTCGTCCTTACACAATTAGTCAGTAGGTACTCCTCTCCACTTAATATTATTCACTCCAGCCTCCTTCCTATGGCCCAGAGACCTAGGTACTTCTTCCAACCTCTCACATCACATCCTGTCAGTATTCAGTCCACGATTAATAAAAGTAGATTAGAAGGACGTCCTCTAATGTTTTTTCACAACGCTCCGTCTCCCACTCACTCACATCACAACAGGGATCACATCCTCACCGACGGAGAAAACCGACGACGACGACGATCTAGCGACTCAAATAAAGTGCCTGCATGCCTCCCACTACTCAGCACGAGCGAGAGACGACTAATACCAACTCTCTCCAACTACAACACAACAAAACTTTCTATTACTACAGTAATTCTTCTTTCTCCTGTCAACAGAAAACTAGGCAACCAAAGATCATCATCTTATTCACTTCAACAATAACACCTAATTGTATCCCGTTCTAGCACAGCTTTTTAATGACCCTAAATTCTTCTTATCTCACACTCCACAACTTCTATCTACTTTCTACAACTAATCTCTAAACGTATTAGACAAGTTAATGATTTACGTCCATTCTTTAATCTCAATATTGATTAACTATTCAAGACTTAAGCAATTTTCACTGTGATACTGTCAGAAATATTTGCATTTTACTGTTAACCTCAAAATTGGCAATTTATTATTCTTATTTTGTAGATAGCACATTGGCTGAGTCATCTATGATTTAGCGATTGCTCCGTAGAAATATTATTATTCTCCTTATCAATTTTTCTGTTATTCCTTTTCATACACACATAATTTATTCATGAACAATGAAATATTCCATAGCACTTCTCATTTAGCCTTTTAGAATCAAAATTAATCATAGGAATTGATAGTGAAATGCATCGTTTGTCCAATAGGAAGTTACAAGTATTTATTGCACAAAAAATCTTTAATGATGGTCTTTATCTTTGCAACTATTTAAAATTTCCCGCTTCGCTCTAATGTTTAGTATCGTCCACGTCGTTATTTAACTTTTGTTTCAGGTCATTTATTACTTAGTGACTCTACTGGAGTATAAGAGTTAATAATTGGAGGGAATATTAATGGCTGCACTGTAAATTAGAATGAGTGTGGAAGGAGTCGGACTTGAAATTTATGTGGAGATTCGAACAAGTCTTATCGATAAAGCGATTCATGTTTTTCGGATGGATAAGGATGTTGTGG